>CM055317.2:18275000-18420000 GCA_029255685.2 Silene conica
TCAGTTCAGCTCAGCTCGATTCAGTTCAGCTCAGCTCAGTTCAGTTCAGCTCAGCTCGATTCAGTTCAGCTCAGCTCAGTTCAGTTCAGTTCAGCTCAGCCCCATTCAGTTCAGCTCAGTTCAGTTCAGCTCTAAAAAGCCAGAAAGAACAGGGCCTTACTACAGCCACAAAGAAAGCTTCACCATCACGCTACATTCAGATCATAGCTATAAAATCTCCCTTTTGCCCTCGTCTCCCTTTCCTTTGGCTGCCCAACCTTCTCCTTAAACCCTCACTAAACCCTTCAAACAATAAAAATCCCCAATTTCCACACATATTCACAATCCGATGAATGGGAGACCCTAATGCGACGTCGTCTTCACCGCAACCACCATCCTCCACCTCAACATTACCCCCAGGTTGCCGATTTTACCCTTCAGAGGAGCAACTCATCTCTTACTATCTCCACCACAAGAACAATAACATTCCCCCTTGTACCAATGTACGTTACGATACCATACGCGACATCAATTTATACGATTATAACCCCTTTGATATGCCGGAAATTACTTGTTTTCGGTTTGGGTATCGGGGGCAGAAGCGTCATTGGTACTGCTACACTGCTGTAGCTAATGGTGGTGAGGGGGAAGATGAGAGGGAGAGACGGAGGGCAGGGTTCGGATTTTGGAAGCGGAAAGGTAGGGTTAGGGATGTGATGAGTTGTAATGCTGGCAAGGGTATTTTGGGAAGAAGGAAATGTTTTATTTTTTATATGGAGAAGTTTAAGGGTAGGAAATTTGTTAGGACTGATTGGTTGATGTATGAGTATGCTCTTCTTGACAATCTTAAGGTACCCAATTGCTTGTTTCGATCTTTTCGGGTTTTTTTATATTGTATTTTTGTATAATTGCATTGTGTTTTGTTCACCTTCATTGTTAATGTTAGTTGTGTTCGCTGTTTCGTTGCTTAATTGTTGTTTAATTTGGCCTTTTGGAAGTACCCTTTAATGGATATGTAAGGATATTGTCAATTACTCTTTGTAATATTGTGTACAATGGATCCCAGTTACATTGAACATGACCCATTGGATTTAAGCACTAGTTATTAGAAGAATCCGTTTTACAATATAGGATTGTGATGTGATTGTAGAAAGTGGTTAGTTATTTTGGTTCAACCCAAATTGGGAGTGGCATTGTATTGGATTTGTTTCCCATTAAGGGTATATTTGGAGAAGGCATTGTGCAGAACATTAATAGGATTTGCATTTAGGAATATTGATGATTCGTAAATTCTAATTTTGTTGTGGTAACAATTGGTTTTGTTTATCGAGAGATTCACTTTACTATACTCAGTAAGTTTGTTGCTTTGATACCTTGAGTGTTGGTGTTCCATATTCGAAAGGTTAATAAATAGTTGTATTGGATATGATGCATGGCTGATGGCTGATTTGGGTACCTTGGGGTGATATCAAACTACCCTTTTGGTGTTAGGTGATGACAATATGGAGTAAGTAAGTCGTGTGGATTTCATGTGCGTAATTTGATGAGCAGGGAATAGAACTATAGTACTAAAGGTGCTTATTTGGCTTGCTGTATATGCTCAATAAAGCCAGTTAGCATAGTCAGAATGGTTATATACAGGTGATAATGTGAGTGGTAGCTTATCTTGCGTTTTTGGTTTGAGTTTAGTACAAATCCTTGTAATCTTGGCTATAAAAGTACGATAAACAGAGGAGAATGTAGATTCATATTAAGGAGAAGCAATATGAATTAAATGGAAAAAGACTACGTGCCAAGGTCCCAAAATGAGGTCAAGAACACTGGAATTGATATGCCCATGCACGGCCAGAACTTGGTTGTGCTCGAAGCCTTAAAACAGGCTTGGGCCCCTAGACTACCTTGTCTCTGTCAAGTGTCAAAGGCATGAACCTCAACCCACAGTTAAGGATTCAACTATGGGGTCGAGATACTTTCTGACTTAAAGCAGTTCTAAGTAACGTGAGTCATGAATTGGAAACTTTCGGCTTCTTGGATCAATCAATAATACAATATAAAGAAATACTAGTATACCTAGGTTAATGTAAGTTGATCCTAATCTATAATTTAGTTAAGTACCATCTCCAACCCCAAACTTGAATGTTATGAATGTTATATTGGATACTCGTCTTATTGCGGATGATCTATATCTTTTTGCAGGCCTCTTTCGTTGTCTGCCGAATTTTTGTTAAATCACGTCATCGAAATAACATTTCAGAACGTGCTTTAAGCTCATGTGGCGAAGAGAGCGCTGCCACTGTACGTCATATAGGTATTCAGCATGATGGCAGTGCTCTCCATCTCGTGGAAGAAGATAAACAGGACTATGCTAATGAGACGACTGTTGGTGGGGAAACAGGACTGATTGGGGAGATGCAGCCGAACAATTTGGTGATTTCCCTTGTCATTACTTACAATTTCTTCTCCTTACTGCTTTTCACGGGTCATTTATTTTTATTAAGGTAATTCACAGGGCTGATTTTTGGATGATTGTCTTGTGCTGTTTGGTCTTTTAATACACACTTAACTAATAGGCTTTCTGTGTCTAGTTTGTAAGCTTGAATTAGAAGTAAAAAAGAAAGGCTATTCATGAATGCTGGTCACAAATGAGGATTGTAATGCACTTTTTACCTAGCCCTAGGATGCACATTTCTCAAGTTATTGGTACATCTTGTTCCCACCACCACCCCAAGAAAAAGATCCCCAGTGAGATAGACACCGACTTTGAATTTGGAATGGAGTTATGAGTCAATAACCTGCTTTTTTTTTTGTCTTAAGATATAACTTGAGGCTGTCAGGGATGCTACTGAGTATTTTGGGTTCTGTCATGGTGAGAATAAGTAGAAGCACTGTTTGTGATAGGAGACGGTGGGAAACTTAAAGTGGCAGTGTGGATAGGTATGGTTTCCATGATTATGTAATCCAATAGGTCAATGCCAAATGGTGTTAATGCAGTCACCTTGGAGATATTGGAGCAGTGTGATCGTAAAAGCAATGCCCCAAGTGGATTGTTGATACCCTTGCTTTAATTTATAAATTGTGTCACCAAGTCCACAAATGTGTTCCTTGTTCTCGATCTTGTTTCCTTATGGCATTTGCTAATATAGAGTTAGGTAGCTCCCATTGTTGTCTGAGATATTTTTTACATTACCTTTAAGCTCCCAATCCTACCTCTTCATCCCTATCAATTTCATTTCAAGTCTGATGTCTCCATTGGTAAAGGTTCTCCCATTGTTGTATTCGGGGTGATTGGAGTTGTGTGGTGTATCTGAAGTTTCATGATAGATATTTAGACTGTTTATAAGGTACTGGAAGAACTAAGAGTGAGACTTTTGGAGATCTAGGTGGCAGTGATTGTGGACCCTGTGGCTCTTGTGACTTATGGTGAAACTATCTTGTAAGGAGGTATTTGCATAACAGAGTTATACAGTGGGTAGAATTAAGCTCCTTGAGTTTCTTTGGTTCCCCATGCCCCTCTTTCATTTGTGCATTACCTAGAGGATAAAGCCTTCTTTGTTGGAGTTGCTACTTCTAAACCTTGCCTGTTCCATATCCACACACATTGACAAACACGTGTCTTGAAGGTAATAAGTTAATTCCTGCTAGCATCGTCATTTTGATGAAGGATTTTAAAGAACTTGTGACATTAGTATGGCAACAACATCTTCCTTGCATCCTCAATTGCTAATATATAGAATACTAAAAGCCATAGAAACGGAAACACCAATTCAGGAAGGAGTCTACCTCTGCGACTGATTTAATAAGCCTAGCTTGGTAAATATCAGATTTTATTTATAAACATTTCGTATTATTCTGTTATGTCAACAACAGGTAACCTCACTTGGGCTTGCTGGCAGCACTAATTTGTTGGTTGATTCAGTTACTGCTGAGCAATTAGTATCCATCCTAGAAGGAGACTTTCTAGAACTGGACGATCTTATTTGAAGATGTTTATAGCTAAACTATTGAAGACGAAACAAAATTAGATTGTCCGCTTTGTAATATAGTGGAAATACCCCAAAAGTCTGAAGCAATTGGTGCTCACGTAAACACGCTGCAACATCACAACAAAAGCAGAAAAGAGTGTATTTTTGCGTAGAACCTGCATTGGTGGACTTGTTCATGGCGTGGCTAAATGAAATACTGTAAATAACCATAGAGTTTGCCGGTATTGTGTGAAAGTGTATTTAAGAAACATGGAAGGTATCATCTAAATCAGAAGAGTGTAATGTCGGGATCCTTTACCTGGTAAAGGTAATCTGTGTTTATGGTGAATAATCTTTCCCTTTCTTCCTTGCCTTGCAACTCATCTTTCTAATAAATGTGCAGATTTCCATCAGCAACTGCTGATGTACTCCCAAGCGTGTCATCGTAATTCATTACGCAACATTATTGTGTTAAGGTTGAAGTGTTTGGAGGCAAGACTAAATTGGAATGCTTTCTGGCTCCCCCAATTTTTATATGGCTTTTCTTACGGAGTATGTTTTTCAACTGCTCGTCCTTTTAGCTATGTTTATTGATGTTGATGGTTCTGTTTGCTATTTATTTCCCTCTGACAAATTGACATTAGGGGTACTTGTTGTTTGTCCTAGGTTTGGTTTTGGGATGGACCTTCTTGTGTGCTCGTCCGTTTGTATTCTGAATGGTCCTTACGAGTTACGACTTGTGAGATTGGCAGAACTTACTTGCTACAGGAGAACTGATAGTTTCTAAAATTTAGAGGCTAAAGGATGTTATTATGATTCGGGATGCTCTCTCTTGAAATGTACTATAACTCAAATTAGAGCCAACGCATCTATCTATATATCAAGTCTCCAACCCTTTTTTCTCCTTGAAGTGATGACTTTTTTTAACCACCCTTTCATCACAATTCACAATGCTATAAATCTCTAAATGACTTTCTAACTCGATCTATAGAGTAAAATGTGGGCTGCGAAAGCTGGTTACTCTTTTAAGAGTTTTTTCACGACTATTCTTGGATTTACTTGGAGAGTGATATTGAGAGTCATGGAGTGTTGTATATTGTTTGTGATCTATTGGTGACTAGAATTCATCTCATCTTTTATAGAATTATGTAAGTCTATCATTTTAAGTTCTTTGAATGTCTTACTTAATTTTGCTGCGTTTGAAAGCCATAGAAGGGTAGGAATGAGCAATGCCAAGCCTCCGAGAGAGGCATAGCCCAGAAACAGGTAGGAGGCCCCATCAGTGGCTTGTTCTCAGTTGTCTATTTCATATATTCCCTGGGTTCTCATTATTTGCCTACCTTTTTTTTTTTCCTTGAGAAAGAGTATATATTTTAGTCAAAGGGAAATTGATGATTGAGACGGACGAAGGGAGTAAGTCCATTTTATATCCGTTGTTGGAGATTATTGTAGAAACTATTATATGCATCCTCTAAATGTGCCACTCAATTTTGATATGGATCCTAAGCCATTAGGATGTAAACCCCTTCCCTCCAAATTCACCCTCTCTACTAATATCTCCTAAATTGCATAAAACACATTCAAAAGTTGAAGCAATAATACCGGTAAAAGGATTTTCATCCTCTCTTTCTAATTGGGTTAGCGAGTTGTCAGATGTATCGCATCTAGGAGTATGCAGCTTGTTGCAAGGAACGTAGGGTGGCTGTTAGTTAAGTAGTCTTGCGGCTCCCAAATTTTCTTGTATATTTTCTTTTTTTGTTTGTTTGTTTGTTTGTTTGTTTGTTTGTTTGTTTCTGGGCTGAATCACCGCTTCATGCGGAAGCAATGGGGGTCTATGAAGCACTGCATTGGGCAACCAGCAAAGGAATGCTCCACTACGCAATCTTTTCGGATTGCTTCCAACTCCTTTCACATATTTCATTCTTCCATGAATCCCGGTACATAGGAAAGCATATAAAATTGTGAGCGTTATGAAAATTTAAGATTTTATTTTTACTTTTGTCCAAAAATATAATAAAACACAATATTTACATCCCTTGTATAGAAATCAACTTCCTGTTTCTCGTTGTCATTGCAGAACACTCGACATCAATCTTTCTCTTCCAGCTCCCAATCACCATACCCTACTGTAGACTGTCACACCTAGAACACCATCACCCACAATATACCGCCCTTGAAATGGTTATCGCTTCTTTTCTAAACCAGACAATGTTGGCTTCAGTATTAACTTCAATCACCCATATATTGCATTCATGCTGACAGCCTACGATGATGTTCCTGGCTACAAGGGTGCCAGGAAATTAGATTGGCATTGGAGGTTAGCATAAATGAATGCTTTATGTGAATGGGTTGGATTATGCTAGGCGGACTCATATGGTTACTAATGTCATAATCAAGTAATATCATACGTAGTATTATTTATTAAGGATACACAATCTTCTTGATTGTGTCTAATATTATTATCTCCGGTATATATTTTTATCAGTATTGTTATCTTAGGTTTAGGATACTCCTTATCTTTAGTTATTTACTTCCTAAGTTATAATATTTAGTATCTTACCTTAGTTTGTATAAATGCATTGTATCTCTTTGTTAATAGTCAAGCAATCTTTCAATCTCTTATTCTCTGCTCTCATATGGTATCAAGAGCAACGATCAATCTCTCAAAATTTTCTCCACCATCTCTCTCTCATGGCTTCTTCCGGTACCACCATATCCAACTCCTTCGAACCACTTTCTCCCTTCATTGCTATCAATCTCAATCAATGCATCAAAACTCACCCTTACAAACTTATCGCTCATGAACTACTCAACTCATGGCTTTCCTTCTCGGATTCGATTTGTTCAAATTTGTCGATGGCTCACATGCTTGTCCACCATTGGCCAAAACTGACCCGAATTAGAAAGAAGTGTTGAATCCAGCCTACCATACTTGGGTTCGTCAAGACCGTCTCATCAAAGGTGACATACTTGGTACCATTGACCTGTCTATTACACCCCTTCTCCTTGAAGACAAAACCTCTCATGTCGTGTGGACCACACTCCGTTCCACTTAAGGTAATCCATCTCGCAATCACATTCTTCAAACTAAGGATCGCCTGAAGTCGATAGGATCGCCTGAATTCGATAACGAAAGGCGACAAATCTGCCATCGTCTATATGCAAGAAATTCGCCCCTGTACGAATGAATGAACTTGCGCACTTGGGAAAGCGTATGGATGCCAAAGACATCGTCAGTCAGGTAATTGATGGTCTAGAATATGCCAAATACATGTGGGAAAATATCTGTATATATTCTTAATACTTTATATGCAGGATTATAACAAATTTATAAGGTACGGTTTATAGTTATAAACGAAGAACAAGATACAAAGATTGAGATTAAGAACTAACCTTCTGTCCTTGCAAAGGCCTAAGATCAGATATCAAAACAGATATCCTCCTAATCGTTGCACCCAAGATGTCCTGAGAAATACCCTTTCCTGAGCTAGAAATTGCAAAATTACCTTTAATTTTGTGTAAGATGAAAGCTAGAGAAAAATACCATTTCCTGAGCTAGAAACTGCAAAATTACCTTTAATTTTGTGTAAGATGAAAGCTAGAGAGAGAAGGGAGAAGTTTACGTGGGAACTCGTGCCTCCTACAGCTGCCGTGAGGTGTTATTTATAGGACGAGGTGTTTCGATCTTAGAATAACTCTTATTCTTTAATCATTTACCACCTTTCCTAGTTTAGATAGGTTTTCCCAAGTCCGTATTTGAGTTTACCTATACTACCACTAGAAATTGTAACAACCTCCCACTGGCCAAAATTCTTCAGTGGACCGAATTTTTATCTGTATAAAATTGGTTACACTGCTCTCTAATGTGTAAATGTTTATCTTTATAAATATCGTATATTTATATTTTAACAATTAAATATAACCGTTTATATTTAACTGAATTATTTAATCTATATTAAATAATTTCATTACTCACTAATTAAATATAACATTTTACATTTAATTGCGAATTAACATTTTAATTCGTCTTAGCTAATATTATTTAATCAGTATTAAATAATTATATCATTTTTACATTGACTAACCGTTTAGTCGTATAGGGTATCAATATGATTACATTTTCATCTAATCATATCTCTCAGATTTCATCCTTTAGGTGTGACTCTTAGGGACCAGTTGATTACCGTCATTTGTATGACAATAACGTCAAACTTTCTAGCAAGTCAATCGTTATTGATAAACGTGAATGAACTGGCTAAAATACAAAGTATATCCTGTGTTCCTTTAAGAGATTTATACGTGTTGTCACACTAACTGTTGAGAACACTAACTCCAACAATCTCCCACTTGTCCGTACAAGTGTATGTGCGATAACCGATTCTCATATCCAATTAAATTTCTCTCACTCAATGTAAAACAATTTGCAAATCTGTATTCACAAAGGTCGTATTTTGCAAGCGATCTGTATCAAGAGTGGTTTCCCCGACTAGAGAGTAACTCAACTGATAACGAATCATTATTCGAGTTTGGCCAAACATTTCAGTTACTACTCCTCGAGTGGCCTTGAGAAATATTAAAACCTGATAAGGGGTGGATATTTCCTTCAACTCGAATCTTGCAGATGTAAGCACAGTATGAAATGACCCAAAAAAAAAACTGCTTAGCCCCAGTTACGGTCAGCTAGTGAGAAAGAAATCAAAGTCACCCTAACTTGTCCTTTATTCGGGTTTGGGGCTGCGAGGCTTATGTCAAGTGGAGACACGAGGATAAGCTCGGCCCGCTATCGGTCAAGACATACTTTATTGGTTATCTAAAAGGAATGTTTGGTCCTTACTTCTATTCGCCTACCGAACACTGCGTTTTTGTTGCGGCTAGTGCGAAGTTCTTAGAGAAAGAGTTTCTCGAGAATAAGACAAGTAACAGAACCTTCGATCTGTCGGAAGTTCAAGAACCAACTACTGAGCAACCAATGGAGGAAACTGTTCCTTCATGTTCTGTTGCAGTCAGTATTCCTGAGGAACCCAGAAGGTCTATATACAGATATTTTCCCACAAGTGGTATCAGAGCTTTGTACGTGTTGTCGCACTAACTGTTGAGGACAGTAGCTCCAACAATACAAACTCGTAAGTGACGCGGTAAGCGCTCGTGATACTCTTATTTCTTTTGATTCGTTTCATGAAAAATTGTTGCCCAACGATCTCACCTATAAACCCGATACTCCCTCACCCACCTTCTCTGCCACAATCCACTATGCCCCAACCAAATAACTCCCCTGGTCTCCTTCCCAAACCCCCTGCCTCACCCTCCTATAATCATAATTCTCCCTCCCCTACTACTGTCAACTTCAAAGGCCGTTGTCAATGGTGCCATAAACCCGGTCATATTGTAGAAATATGTCGTGACTTCAAACTTCGCTTCCCTACCATCCAATTTCAACCATGCCCCGTCATAACTCCCAACCCCAAGCCAATACTGCCACGACAACACCACCCACCGACCAAAACAGTTACATCCTTGACAGCTATGCCACCCACCATATCACCAATTATCTCACCAACTTGGCCCTCCATAATCTGTACGATAGTGTCGATCTTATTATTGGAGATGGGTCATCTCTTTCTATTAATAATATAGGTTCAATCTCTTACTCAAACTTTACTATTTCTTCACAGTTTAAAGATGTTCTTTATGTCCCTTCTATTTCCCGTAATATAATTTCTATTCATAAACTAGGTTTTGACAATAACGCCAAGCTCCACAGTGCCCATTGAAGTTTGGCATCATCGCCTTGGTCATCCGTACTCCAAAGTCTTTCACCATCTCAGTCGTCTAGCTAGTTTTACCTTTAAAGACTCTTTTTTATTCTTGTTCTGCTCATACTATCAATAAGAGTCATAAGCTCTCATTTTCTATTTCTACTTTACATTTAACTGCTCCGCTACAACTTATATTTTCAGATGTATGGACTTTTCGGTTGTATTTTATGATTCCTTCAAGTATTATGTTATTTTGTCGATCATTATACTAAGTACATTTGGCTATATCCCCTAAAACAAAAATCTGACAGCGAAACCACATTTTTTCGCTTCAAAACTTTAGTCGAAAAGTATTTCAATCGCCCCATCCTTCAACTCAGGCAATGGAGGTGAATACCTAAAAATGACCTCCACTCTCGGTACCCACAACATTGCACCTCTCCCTCTCATACTCCCGAGCATAATGACTATGCCAAACGTCGCCATAAACAAGTAGTTGAAACAGATCTAGCTCTTCTCTCTCACGATCATCTCCCAACAATGCATTGGCCTCATGCGTTTACCACTGACACATCTTATAGACCGCATGCCAACTCCAACTCTCAATAATGTTTCTCCCTTTTACAAATTATTCAATACCAAACCCAACTATACAAAACTACGTAATTTTGGGTGTTTATGCTACCCATGGCTTCGGTCGTACACCTTTCATAAACTCGATCCCCACTCTTCTCAATGCATCTTCGTTGGTTACTTTCCCTCACAAAGCGCTTATCACTCTTTAGATCCCGAATCTAACCAACTTTATACCTCTCGTCATGTGCAATTCATTAAACATAAGTTTTTCTTTCATGAGCTTCACTCTACTCCAACTACCTTACCTTCTCCCTCACAATGGTGTTAGTTCTCTTTTACTATTCTCCCTAAAAAACGTGCATCAGACCTCTCCTTCCTGTGCTATTAACAACCCGTCCCCTATTTTCACAACTCTGACCAGTTATAGGTCTTGCCTGCCCTCTCAGCCCTTTCCTTCTAACAATACCCACCCATTTCCTCCCTTATCCTAGTCCCCTGCTACAGCCTGCCCATAACCTCCTTCCACTACAACCCCCTCTTCTCCTGCTTCCTCTACTCCCGCAACCAATTTTGCCCCTCCTACTCCCTCTGTTCCAGCTACTCTTGCTTTCTCACGCTCAGTTATTACTCGCCTGACCAACAATATAATTAAACCAAATCCCAAATATGCCAATGTTGCCTCGCTTTATCAACTTGCTCCCTCTCTTTCCACTGTCAATCAAGCGTTACTTGATCCTCGATGGCGTGCAAACATGGAGGATGAATATCGTGCTCCCACAACAAATCAAACATGGTCTCTTGTTCCGCCCCAATCTAACTTTAATGTTATTGGTTGTAAGTAGGTATTTCGCATAAAATATAACCCCGACAACACTATCAATAAATACAAGGCTCGACTTGTTGCCAAGGGATTTCATCAACGACTGGGTCTTGACACAACGCTACTTACAACCCAGTCGTCAAACCTGCCACTATTCGTCTTCTTTTCTCTCTTGCTCTCGGTAATTCTTGGCCACTTCGTCACCTTGATGTGAACAATGCATTCCTTCAAGGTTCCCTTACCGACACCGTATATATATCTCAACCACCCGAATTTATTGATACTTCTCTTTCCTTACATGTGTGTCAACTCACCAAAGCCATTTATGGCCTCAAACAAGCACCTCGTGCGTGGTTTACCGAACTCCACACTTATCTGCTATCCTATGGTTTCACCAGTTTGATTTCCGATCCTTCTCTTTTCTATCCCACACACTCCTCTCACTCTCTTTACCTTCCTGTTTACGTCGATGACATAATTATCACCGGTTCCTCTCAACCTCATCTCACGACTTTTCTCCACAACATCCATGCTCACTTCTCTCTTAAAGATCTTGGACCACCATCGTACTTCCTTGGCATTGAAGTCACACCCAACCAATACGGTCTCATCCTCACGCAAACCAAGTATGTCACTGATATTCTAACTCGTTACAAATCGACTTGACTTCAAACCTGCTCCTATACCACTATGTCCGTACCGACGTCTTACCTTTGACAGTTCCACCATTACTAACCCATCTGATTATCGTTCCCTCCTTGGTTCCCTCCAATACCTTGCGCTCACACGTCCCGACATTGCCTTTCATGATAATCGCCTTGCACACTTTCTTCATGATCCTAAAGAGAGTCATTGGACGACACTCAAGTGTCTTTTACGGTATCTTAATAATACTCGCGATCTTGGTTTTCAATTATACTCCAACTCTCCCATGTCTCTTCATACGTTTTGTAACGCTGATTGGGCTGGTGACAAGGCTAATTCCATATCCACGACTGGTTTCATTATTTATATTGTTAAGAATCCTATTTCGTGGGTCTCTCGCAAACAAAAAACGGTTGCTCGTTTATCCATCGACGTGGAGTTCATGTTATAGAAGACGTTACTGCTGTCCGGCTTTGGTTACATTTTGTACTGTCCTAATTACATATTCATAACAACTCCGTTCCTGTTATTTATTGTGATAATCTAGGTGCTACTCATTACTCGGAAAACCCGGTCTTTCATTCCCATATGAAGCACGTTGCCATATCCTTTTACTTTGTCCGAGAACATGCTCGCAATAATGACATTCTAGGTCAACATGTACATACCAATGATGAAGTGAACTGGCAGATGCTCTCACGAAGCCCCTACCACGACCTCATTTCATCTCGTTGTTATCCAATATTGATTTATCTTCCGGCTTGTCCAACTTGTGGAGGAGTATTAAGGATACACAATCTTTTTAATTGTGTCTAATATTATTGTTATCTTTGTTTATCTTTTCATCAATATTTTTTTTGGCAAAGTGGGGAAAAGGTAGCTCAAAATACCCTAATCATTTCAAAACTAGATAGACGATTGAGTTGCACTAGAGACTCAACTAGGAAATCTACTGCAACAAAGCCATAGACATTTAAAGAATTTAAAATTACAATAGAGAAAACGGAAGCAACGCGAGTAGGACGATGAAGAATAGATTGACAACGGGCAACTTTATCCTTGTTATCAGCAATACCAATAACTCCCATAAGCCAACAGGACGATCCAGGTGCACTTACGCCGCAAGAGCGTAGAAATAAAAGAGGAAGAACAAGCCGAACAAGCTTGTCTTCAGAGGAGTCGAAACTCCTACACCGTGAAGAACGATCCCAACAGTCCAAAGACCAACAACCCAAGAAAGCAAGTAAACTGATAAGAAGGACAATAGAGCATCCCAAAACTAACCAAACACCAACACTACGCATAATCACTACCAACGACGCCTTTGAAAGGCCATTATTTCATAGAATATAACTATATACTTATCGGAGAGTCTCCCATAAAAGGAGATTATTTGTAATAATATGATCAAAATAAAGTTTAACATCAGCATTGAGATTGGAAGAGAATCACTGCATCTAAACCTCCCAACACCACGAACTAACCCGAAATACACAACCCAAACCAACACAACCACATTGATGACTAACATAAAGATACCAAACAAGTCCCAGACAACAAAAGATGAGAACAACCCACTGACCCAAGACGAACTTAACACCAAAAAGGCATCCGACTTCTCCGACAAAACCCATAGACAAGACAAAGGCTGAAACACCGACAACATAGAAAACAAGGACAAACCAACCAAACCACCCAACACATCCATACCACAACTTCGACCCGGACATACCGACACAACCCAGGGCAGCCACACAAGGCCACAAAGACGACATGCAAAGAAGGATCGACCCCAAATAGACATGCACAGACCGACTGGTGGGGGAAGGGGTGGGGGTAGGGATGTCATTGGGGCGGGGCGGTGCTGGATATAAGCTCCCCGTACCCGTACCCATCAAGAAAATCTCGTACCCATCCCCGCCCCACCACCCATGGCGGGTACAAGTTTTCAAAACCATCCTCGCCCCACCACCCATGGCGGGTACAAGTTTCCAAAACCATCCCCGCCCCACCTACCTGTTAACCCGCTATACCATAACTTTTTCCGATCTTTTTTCGTACAAGTTAGTTTAATCACTATTAATTTCTATTTTTAGGAATTTGTTTATATAATTTTAGTTATTTACCAAAGAGGTTGTAAAATCCTTTATAAAATAGCTATTTTTAACATTACGTTTTATTTATAACAAAATAATATTTTTAAAATTATCGTAATAATGATATTAATTTTTGTAATATTTGGCGGGTAGGCGGGTATGAAGTGGGTATCACGCAAAAACCATCCCCGCCCCACTACCCATGGCGGGTACAATTTTCGTACCCGTCCCCGCCCCACCACCCGCCAAAGCTATACCCATCCCCGCCCCAACTGGGGCAGGTGCGGGGCGGTATCCACTTGTACCCGCCCCAATGACATCCCTAGGTGGGGGGAAGGGGGGCACACAATCAAAAACATGCACAACCACCGTGAGACTGACACAAACACGAACAAACCAGTGAAACCGACACAGACGCGGATGGTCTTCATCCGTATTAATAAAAAGGACTTACCCTAGGAGATGGGGGAAGAGGCGAGGGGAAGGGAAACATCTCGTAGGTAGACTCCCAGATCAGGACACATGAAAAAGACGGTGACAACAACAACGACGGTGACGGCGACGGCGTGGCAGGCGACGAAGAAGACGGTCGATTAGAAACCCACAAAACAAGAACAACTCGTACAGACCGGGATGAAAAGTGAAAGCCGGATAAAATCACAGTGAAAGCAAGACAAAGGGAACGTAAATAGATCTTACTCCGAGAGACAAAAGGACCAATTTGGAAAAAAATATGGATCAAATCAAGTGTAGCCTGATGGTTCGCCAGAGATGGGCTTAACCACAACCACATCTCCGGCGACCGGGGGTAAAGTAGGGGAAGTAATATGGGTGGGTGACAGATGCAGTGGTACAGAGGAAGAGATTGGAAGGAGTTGGGGTTATTTTAATTTAGAGAATTTTCTCTCTCCTAAGAGCATCATTTAGAATAGATAGGTTTTTCTCCATCTCTTTATCTCCATCTACTTTTCTTCACCCAATTATTTCCAATTACAATGAATACGTTTTTTCATTAATCTCTACATCATGGGACCCACTTTTTTCCTACCCAATTTTTATCCATCTATCCCACTCATAATCCATTTTTTTAATATACCTACCCCAGTTTTTTCTCAACAAAATTCTCTACAAACATGGAGGAATTTATGGAGCTCCATGGGATGGAGAAACTCTTTATCGTAATTCAAGCCATGGAGAATTTTTTTTGTGGAGATTCATCCATGGAGAGCAAATTCTCCATAGTTAATGATGCTCCAACTTTTAGAGAGAAGGCAAACGCAAGAATGTTTTTTTTTTATCAATACTAGTTTTTGGCTCGTGCAAAAAATCGCACGGGTGTTTTCAAATCGTTATTCTAAATAGGTATCATCGGAACTAAATTATAAATTTTCATAAATTTTGTTTTATATCTAACGGCTATACACTTTTTTTTTTTTATCAAAATTCAATTTTGTTTTATATCTAACGTCTATACACTTTTGTTTATGACTTGATTTTCGCAAAATATAATCAATTGATGATATTAATTTGTACATTATTTCTGGTTATTATATTAATATTAAATTGTTTTTATTGTTTTTTTAACTTACTATTATCGCCACAATTTTTTTTTCCGATTACTGTAAATTGTTAATTATTATTGTTTATTGTAATTATGTATTGGACATAAATTGTTATGTAATAGTTCTAGAAAGACCATGTTCGAAATTATTATATTTTCTTATATAATATTTAAGTTCATGTTATACATATTGATAGTTTTCGTAGAAATTCATGTTTACGAACTTATATTAAGAGTGTTACGTAATAATTGTAAAATTATTATTCCAAGCAGTTATTTCGAATTTAAATCATTATACAACTTTGCGGGTCCCACCATAATGAATTTTAAAAAATTTGGATTGATGACGTGGCTCAACAGGACTTTCTAAATGATTTTGCAATTATATAGATAAGATTATTAACTTAAGTTTCGGATACTTCTTATCTTTAGTTATTTACTTCCTAGGTTATATGAACATGATTCTCCAGTAATCTTTAGTATCTTATCTTAGTTTGTATAAATGCATTGTATCTCTTTGGATTTAGTATCTTATCTTAGTTTGTATAAATGCATTGTATCTCTTTGTTAATTGTCCAGTAATCTTTCAATCTTATTCTCTTGCTCTCATATTATTAACATCTACATAGTATAAAATAAGGATTTTTTAAGGGTCTTGCTTTTTCACATACAAATTTTACTCTTTCACATACGAATTTTACTATTATATCCTTCTCATTTTCTCTTCATTCAAAATCAATTACCGTGACTACCTTCCAAGCTGACCATCCTCTTCAAAAAACAAGTCTACCAACCCAGCCCTGTTAAACAACGCCACCACCACCAACTAGCAAGGCATTGATTATCTATTTTAGTAAGGCCCTGTTCTTTTGGACTTCAAGTCACTTAACTTAAGTTCACTTCAGATCCTATAAGTTCAGTTCAGTTCAGTTCCTATAAGTTCAGTTCAGTTCCTATAAGTTCAGTTCAGTTCAGATCTTATAAGTTAAGTTCAGTTCAGTTCCTATAAGTTCAGTTCAGTTCAGTTCAGTTCAGTTCAGTTCAGTTCAGTTCATGTAAGTTCAGTTCAGTTCTTATAAGTTCAGTTCAGTTCAGTTCAGTTCATATAAGTTCAGTTCATATAAACTCAATTAAGAAAAGTTATATACGGAGTATTATTTTTAACAACCGATACAAACATTTCGCTTTAAGTATTCGATACACGTCATCTATAAAAAAAACTCTTTAATAATTTACCCGTCTTTTACTCTCTAATTAATGTCAAACTATCATCCTCATTAGTAAGTCTTGCTTGCGACGGGTCACTATTTGGGACGGATATTTTGTGAGATAAAATGGATATAAAATGAGTAGTAGAGAAAGGGGACCACAGGAATAATGTTGGAGAGAGAGAAAAAAGTGGGTATTTTGTGAGAGAAAACGGTATCCGTCACAAACTTGCGACGGATAGTGCCGTTGCAAATAAGAATTTGTGCCTCATTAATGCCAAAAAACAACTCATCGTACGACGCCCTCACCCTCACCAATTGTCACTCTCCCATTAATCAGTTTTTTCATCACCTTGTTAGAGAAAATAAATGGCTAGAGAAAATTGTTATAGTGAATTATTTTTATCGTAATGTAATTGTAGTATAATGTATGAACTTTGAACAAATCATTATATATAAAGTTGAAAATATTTTAAACTACCTTGTGTTTTAGACTAACTAGTTTTACGCCCGTGCAAAAAATGCACGGGTTTAAACTGAAAAATAAAAATAAAAAGGTGAATATATTTAATAAAAAAATTTAGTATCGCAAGTATATCGATCTAAAAAATAAAAAAAATTTATAAGCTTAATTTAGACGTAAGTAAAAACAACGCATTTGCTTGACATTATAAAATTATACAAATTCTTATGTAGGACAAGGCTATCGTTTAAGTTTAGGATGGATCAAATATACATATGTAAACGACTTTTCTTTTTATATATGTTGACCGCCTTATAGTATGAGACTGTCTCACACAAGAATTCCTAGTTAGTTTTATTTGTCAAGGTATTCAAGAGGTTAATTTTTCCGTAATTGTAATTTTTTTTGTTATTATAAAATTTGTTGTCCTTTAATACATGAATTTCTATATAGATTTCCGATTTTTTTTTTGTATTTTATTTTTATTGTAAGGTTGAATGTGATTAATTTTTTTATCATAAGTTTTTTAACATATGAATATATGAATGTGATTATATGGAAAATAATAAGAAATGAGGAGAGAGGGTAATTAATTATCTTAATGATAGTGGAGAGGAGAGAGGGTAATTAATTACTTAATGATAGTGGGGATGAGGAGTGGGGCATATAGTTTTTTCTTTCATGAACAAAATTCCGGCCAATCAGATTTCTTTAAATGTCTTTCCTTTTATAGAAAGAGGATTTTTTATCAATGTCATCTATTGAATAATAATAATAATAATAATAATAATAATAATAATAATAACAACAACAACAACAACAACAATAATAATAACAATAATAATAATAATAATAATAATAGTTAACTTAAATTAAAATAAAGTTAATTAAGTTCGGATTTTATAAGTTAAGTTTAGATCCTATAAATTAAGTTAAGTTCAGATCCTATAAGTTCAGTTCAGTTCCTATAAGTTCAGTTCAGTTCAGTTCCTATAAGTTCAGTTCAGTTCCTATAAGTTCAGTTCAGTTCAGTTAAGTTTCAGTCCAAAAGAACAGGGCCTAAGTCTTGCTTGTGACGGGTCATCATTTGTGACGGATATTTTGTGAGATAAAATGGATACAAAATGAGTTAGTGGAAAAAGGAGACCACATAAATAGTGTCAGAGAGAGAGAGAGAGAGAGAGAGAAAAAGTGGGTATTTTGTGAGAGGAAACAGTATCCGTCAAAGCTTGTGACGGATACCGCCCTCACAAATGAGAATTTGTGTATCTATTTATTCAGTTGGAAACCATGGCTGAGACTAATTAGAGAAGAGAAAAAAGCCTTTCATTCTTAATAAATGCGTGGTTTATTATAAATCGAAGATTTTCTATCATGGTTAGAATCTAGGAATTTCCTCCGATCAAAATACAATAGCGCGGTTGTCTAAGTCGGATTGTGCTATGGTGGAGAATGTTTGCTTAAAAGCTTTTTAGGATTTAGAGGTGTATAGCAAGACAAATTGTTCCTAAATGAAGAATACAACAAGATATTCACAGTTTATCATTAAGATGTAATTTGAACTATCTGATAATTACTTCATTAATTAGGGGATTAAAATTCTTCTTCAAGTGCTTGGACTTGGAGCAATTGAATTAGGTTTTAGGGAAAAAGTTGAATAAGAGTTAATTTGCTAGGTTTTAGATAAGAGGGGTACTGGATGGAAAATTAATGAAAAAATGTATGTTAATGAGTAAAACTCGTATGTGAAAAAGTAATTCCGTTTTTTAAACTTTCTAATTGGTGAGAGATTTTAGGGAAAAAGATAGACATTTGTTTTGTTAGTGGTAAAGCCCAATTGAAAGAACAAATTAATTAATTTGAGTTCTTTTTTGTAGCACTTTTAGTTTAACAAATTTATATGCATATTCATTAAGTTTTACAAAACACCATACCCAGATTGCATTATATGAACAGAATTGTCATTTAAAATTTCTTTTATGCACCTTTGCACTTTCAATTTTAAAAAATTACTTTATAATACCCAAAAAAAATCTACTTTATTAATATAAGAACATTTAAGCAATTATGTGAAGCCACATCACCACAACCAATTATTTTTTTAATAGTAAACAAGGGACCCACAAGTTAGAATATGTAATTAATTAATGAAAAAACGTCAATATTTGTGCTTTATATGTAAATACTCATAAATAACGCTTTATGAATAATTTATATAAATAGTTCAATCGTAAGATCTGAAAAAAAAAACACTATAGATATTTATTTATTTTCAGTGCTTTCTATCAACATCCTTGATTATTTTACTTATTTAATTTTTTTTTGCAAGATTAAAATGTGTTTGATCTGAATTGCATCTTACTTAGGTATGTCAATGGGGCAGGGCAGGGCGGGGCGGGTGCGGAGGGGGGTCAATCTGCACCCGCCCCGCGAACTAGCTATAAATGCGCACCCGCGCCCGCCCCGCGACTCGCGGCAGGTTGAACCTTTCAAAACCGTTCCCACCCCGCGGGGATCGAGAAATGTAAATCGTAAATCTAAAATATACTAGTCGTACTACTTATACAAATAAGTTTTCGCAAAATGCCTTAACATTCAATTAATTAGAGTCCGTTGAGTCATGAAACGGTTTTACATACAAATATACCACGAAACACATGCACAAATAGCAGCTCAAATCCTAACCGAGTACTAGAAGAGTAAACAAAACTACAGAACAAATGAACACTATTCAGTTCTTCATCTTCAATGATTAGTCTGATTACAAATACTGAATATTGAGTAGTGAACTAGTGATTATTGCCTTATTGAACTATTGGGTAGGGGTTACTTACTTGTTTGAGCCTTATTCGACTACTGGGTAGGGGTTACTTATTTACTAAAAGTTTTTTTTAATCTTTTATGTTATATTTTTTTATCTATACATATTACTATTAGATATTATTATTTATTAGGTGGGTATAAGCGGGGCGGGGGACATGTGGGGCGGGGCGAGCAGGGTGGGTGTGGGGCGGGGTGGGTATGAGGCGGGTCTCATGTGATACCCGCACCGCCCGCGACCCGCGACGAATGATGCTTTTGAAACCTATCCCCACCCAATGATCCACCAAATTATTACCCACACCCGCCCTACGTGGGGCGAATGCGGGAAGAGACCCGCCAAGACCCATCCCATTGACATCCCTAATCTTACTCAAGTGACTAAAAGCATGTCCTTGGAGTGATGTATTAATTGACTAAAAATTGAAACCATTAAAAAAGGTGAATAAATTATATTACGTTCACATTAATTTTTATCATAGTTTATGTGAAGTGTATTAATCGAGTAAAAAACAAATGAACATCAGATTAGATCCAAATTAAAAATAAGAAAATACAAAAGTATTAAAATATCAATAATAATCATTTTTTATAAAAAAAAAGGTATGTGAACTATTGCCCTTTTTTACACGTGATTTTAAAATACAAGTTTTGTAAAAAATTGTTAAACAAGAAATTTTATGAGGTAAATTTGAGGATAAAAATATAAGTAAAAAATATTAAATTGTGACTGTTAAGAATACTAAATTAAACTAGATATTAAACACACCTTAAGTACTAAAATAAAGAACTAAAATCAACTCGGTAATTGGCCGTGTAAATTTAGCCCGTTTGATTAATTACAACTAGTTGTCAATTGTCTTATCGTATATTGTTTAATTCACTCATTTATTAAATTGTTGAATATTTAATCCCGTGCAATTATGTACGGGTTGAAAACTATCTTATCTTATCTATATTAATATAAGAACATTTCGTGCAATTCTGTGAAACCACATCACCACAACCATTTTTCTAAATAGTGAATATGGGACCCACAAGTTAGAATATGAAATTAATTAATGAAAAATCGTCCATGTTTTTATACTTTGGCGTAAATACTAATAAACAACGATTTATGTATAATTTATATAAAAATAATTCAATCGCAATATCTGGAAAAAAACACTATAGATATCTATTTATTTACTTATTTAATTTTTTTGGCAAGTTTAAAAAGTGCTTGATCTGAATCGCATCTTACTCAAGTGACTAAACACATACCCTTAGAGTGATTTATTAATTGACTAAAAATTGATGTAATTAAAAAGGTGAAAAAATTATATACATTAATATTAATTTCTATCATAGTTTATGTGAAGTGTGTGGAAAATATAGCATGTATTCGCCCTAAAACGTGAAGGATTATAACAAATATTACAGTTGTGAATATAGTCATAAGATAATTAAAAACATGAAAAGTAATACAACCTTGGGTCCTTGCTTGAATAGGCCTAAGAACAGGAATTAAAGTAAATTCCCTCCTATAACTTGCACCCAAGACTTGAATGAGATGATGCCGCGTGTGCTAGAAATACTCTCCAATTGCTTTGCAAGATGGGGAAAGCTTTTGTGAGGTTTTAGATGTGAGATCTGAGTTTTGGGAAAATAATGTTCTCAAAACCCTAATTCTTGAGATTGTGATTACCAGTTGAACAAGAGTTACCTGACAAAAGGAGAGGACTCTCCTTATATAGTACTGGTAGGTCGGCCGAACGGGTTGAGGTGAGAGTGGGCTTTTCCCACTCTTACCTTATTCCTTTGCGTGATTCGACCCGATTAGCTAAATATTATTCGCGGGTTTTATTTATAAATCGTACACGTGTTATCAGATATTAATGCAGTCGATGTATTAATAATGGTCTGATAAAATTACGATATTGTATAATTACCCAAGTTAATATAACCGTTTATATTAATACGCGAATACAATATTTAGTTAAATATAACCGTTTATATTTAAAATTACGAATTAATCATGTAATCCGTGTTAGCTAAAATTATTTAATCCGTATTAAATAATAATCTCAACATCTTATTGACTAATTTAATAGTCAATACCTCTGACTAACTGTTTAGTCGTATCCGGTATAAATGTGACTGTATTTTCATACCTTCACATCTCTCAAACGTGTCCTATAGGTGTGACGTATAGGGACCAGTTGATCACCGCCATCCGTATGACAATAACGTCAAACTTATCTAGCAAGCCAACCGTTATTGATAAACGTGGATCAACTGATAATAATACTGAAGTATGCCCTTGTGATCCTTTAAGAGATTTAGTAAGTCATTGTACTAACTGTCAAGGACACCTGTAAAACCCCTCGCGAAAGCGGAAATTTAAAACATACAAAGTACCAAAAATGCAGCGGAATTAAAACTTTTCAACATAAATAAACATGCGAGGTGTTTTAACAAACTAAACATGCGGAAGATAAAAACATAGATAAGTATATAAGTACTATACAAAAGCAGCCCGGGATACCATATCCCTACAGGCACCAAAGTACGGAAAACATAAAGCTAAGGTCTAGCTAACGAATGAGTAAAATCATCGATGAAGGATCATCGCTCGCTAGCCTCAACGTAACCCCATGAAGAACAGCATCAAGTACCTACACACATACAACATGTGCGCCACAGTCAGTGGAGAGTGACTAGAGTTCTCATAGCCACCTAATGTCATACAACACCGAACATATAAACAAGTATTATACTCCTACATATATGAACATGCGAAGCATACAATCCCAATCACTGAATCTCACATCATCATGCAAATACTATGCAAAGGCTCTCAACCAACTTCGGAAACTATTTGGAAGGAGAGCCGGTTTCCCTTCCGGTTACCCGGCCGGGGGGTCTTTCAATCCAAACCATTTACGAAACCAATTAAAGCGTCATCCAATGCCTTGGATGAACAACACTATAATCAAAGTAATATACTCATCACTATCAACATACATATCTGACACTGTACCAACTCTAGGCAAGCAGATATACAACAGTAAGTATATAACACCGTACCCCTACTCAGGCGAGTATATACCATATTCAGCAATATCAAACCATGACCCCAATCCTAGGTATGGAAGGATACAAATACACATTACAAGAGAAAACTCATATCAAGACTCCGTTATACAACCACGGCATAAATACATCGCCTCAGCAATTATAATCCACATGCATAAATACACCTCAGAATACAAAGGCAAACGAAAAATGTGACCTAATCCAAATCACAGATCCCACAACAGTACACCTCAAAATACAAAGGCAAGCAGAACTGTGACCTAATCCAAATCACAGACCTACAACAATACACCTCAAAATACAAAGGCAAGGAGAACTGTGACCTAATCCAAATCACAGACCTACAACAATACACCTCAAAATACAAAGGCAAGCAGAACTGTGACCTAATCCAAATCACAGACCTACAACAATACACCTCAAAGTACAAAGGCAAGCAGAACTGTGACCTAATCCAAATCACAGACCTACAACAATACACCTCAAAGTACAAAGGCAAGCACAAACTATGACCTAATCCAAATCATAGTCCACAACCTCAATTCCGAACTTACTCAATTCGTAACTAATCATGCAAGCGACGTATATACAAACCAACACTTAATTGACCCCAGGAATTAAGCCGAGGGAGAGCCGGTTTCCCTTTCGGTTGCCCGACCGGGGGGTCTCTATCCTCACTCTATTCCCGAACCCAATATAGTGTCGCCCGATCCTCGGGGACTTCAAACAAGCATACGAAGCATACGAAAAAGAAATCAATACAATCCGACTTGAAAATCAAAAGTTATAAGCAAATAACACAATCAGGGGCTCTCAGCCGGTTGGCCACATGCGGAGAGTCTTATATTAGATAAATATACATCTCAAACCAACCATATGAGCTTCACAACATGATTAAAATATGCTTAGACTCTTCACAAGAAAGTCCCTAAAAGTTAACTATCTTCATGCACAATTTCCGTAATCAACTCCTTATGAGCTATTTGACTCGAGACGGATAACCACGCTTCTTATGATGACTTTCCTAGATCCAATCTACATTTAATACCAAGTATATTTACCACCAAACATCACTTAAAACATCCTAAAAACAATTGGGAAACAAGTCCCCAAAACGGCTCGACAATCCGATAAGCGAGCAGAAAGTTACAGCGGTTTTTGCGCAGCCTGCGCCTAGGCTGCGCAGCCTGCGCAAATTGAGGCGCAGCCTGCGCAAATTGAGGCGCAGCCTGCGCCCAAGCACGGGACAGGTAGTTCATACGCATTTCCTGCAATTCGACAATTCAATCTATCTTTCGACAAACACTTCTAAACCATGATTTCTAGTATAAAACCTATATTATCAGCAGATATCAACCCATAACAATCCCAAGTGTGTCTCATATATAATCTTTGCACAAAATCAAGCATTAAACAAGCATAAGAACGAAAATCCCAAATGATACCGATCTTAACATGTATACTCTTAAAACCACTTTCTCATCCAATTCCTCCTCAATCATCACAAAAACCAGTTTGTAAATCATCATAAGAACATTAAAGAACCTAACAATCATACTAGCTTCATCAAAACACATGCATTCAAATCACATATAGTGCTAATTTAGACAAAAAGCCGAGTTTCTCATTATCGTCACCTTAAAAGCGGTTATGCTCCGAATTCTTCTTTAATAACGAAGCTATCACCCTTCGGGTCCTCTAATCCAACTCTTACAACAAAAGAAACGGGTTTTAGAAGCTTAAAACGGAATTTACCCAAAACAGCGTCTTTTTCGAGTTTGATAAAATTGAAATTGAAAGAGATAGAAGGCTTGCAAATCTGGCAAGGATTCCGAAAATGTAAGACTTACCGCGATTCGAGTTCGGGAAGAGGTTGAAATGTTGATTTTAAGCTCTTAAGAATGAAGAACAATGGTGGAAATGAAGAAGCAGTGGAAATGAAGATGGATGTCGATGGAATAGGGTTTTGGTGGGGTTTATATTGTCCTTTCCGTATTTTGAGTCGGGTTACTTGTTTTGTGAAACGGGTTCAAGTCGGGGTTTGGTTTTGCCAAGTTAACATCTTAAGAACTAAAACATTCTTAAGACGGATCTAAACGGAGAAACTTAAAATAAATTCACGATTTATTATTAAAATCTTATTAAATTCCGTAAACTACTTTTAAATTATTAAAATCACTTTTATAAAAATACGGGATGTTACAACACCAGCCCCAACAATCTCCCACTTGTCCGTACAAGGGTATGTGCAATGACGTTATCACACTACATGTGGAGGACACAAGCTCCAACAAACTCCCACTTGTCCGTACAAGTGTAGGTGCGATAACCGATTCTCATATCCTTTTAAAATTTCTCCCACTCAATGTAAGACAATTTGCAAATCCGCATTCGCAAAGGTCGTATCTCACAAGCGATCTGCATCAAGAGTGGTTTCCCCGACTAGAGAGTAACTTAACTGATAAAACGAATCTGTATTCGAGCATGGCCATGCATTTCAGTTAGTACTCCTCGAGTGGCCCTGAGAAATGATAAAATCCTGATAAGGGTTTGGATATTTCCCTCAACTCGAATCCTGCCGATATCGCGCAACATGAAATAACCCAGAAAAAATCCTCTTGGCCCCTGTTACGATGACCGTGGGAAAGAAACCAAAGTTACCCAAAATCTGCCTTAATCTCAAGAGACAGTTGAAAGTCAAAAGACTCGACTCTAAGGAACACTATGGAGGTCCTATCCACGACCTGGCACCCAATGTTATAAAACATTTAGGACTCCATAACGTGTCACGGGGTGTCCTACGAGATATCCGTATAACTCGCCTTTGTGATTGGTCAGTCATCCGTTTGACTTATGGCTCGTTGAACCCACCATCAACCAACGTCACAAAATGATTACCTGAGTTATCAGCTCAAGTGGATAATCAAGGACTAAAACGATGTAATGTTATTCAGTTCACTTTGTGGTGTTCAAAATTGGCGTACAATTCCACATGAAAAACAAAACATTATATATCATAACAATGAGGTTGAATAGAGTACACGAGAAAATGAATTATTACATGAATTCATAAAAGAGTACTACAACTTAGGAACACATCTAATTCCCATGGAATGAATGTGCCCTTCATGCTTATCACGTGGTAATGCTTTTCCGAGAGGATCAGCTATGTTGTCATCCGTAGCGATCTTATCAATGAATATCTCCTTTTACGCGAACTCAGTTGTAGAATCTGCTATAATACTTTGTTTAGAACTTTTCCAGTTGACAGCAGCGCCATTAAGAGTAAAAACGAATCCAGACTGAGATTTCGAGTCATCTCGATCCATTTGGAAGCTAGCATCTGCGTAACCCGTGGCGCAGAGCGTCGAGTTGCCTCCGTAAGTCAATCCCCAATCTTTAGTCCTCCGTAGGTACTTAAGAATGTTTTTCACGGCCATCCAGTGTTGTTCACCTGGATGAGCTTGAAATCGACTTGTCATACTCAATGCATATGCAACGTCTGGACGTGTGCATATCATGGCATACATGATCGATCCTATAGCCGAAGCATAAGGAATCCGACTCATGCGCTCCTTCTCTTCCAATGTCTTAGCTTCTTGAGTCTTGCTCAAGTGAAGCCTAGTAGTCATAGGAAGGAACCCTTTCTTGGAGTTCGTCATGCTGAATCACTCTAGAATCTTATCTTTGTAAGACTCTTGACTGAGAGACAACATCCGTCGTGATCTATCTCTGTAGATACGGATGCCCAAAATTCTTTGTGCCTCTCCCAGATCTTTCATCTGGAAATGGTTTTTCAACCATGCTTTAACCGAAGAAAGGAGAGGTATGTCATTCCCAATCAAGAGTATGTCGTCGACATACAGTACTAGGAATACAATCTTGCTCCCACTCGACTTGATATAGGGACATGGTTCCTCGACTGATCGAATGAACCCATTCTCTTTTATCACTTGGTCGAAGCGATGATTCTAACTCCGTGATGCTTGCTTAAGTCCATAGATGGAACGCTTAAGCTTGCAGACCTTCTTAGGATGTACTGGATCAATAAAACCCTCGGATTGTACCATGTACAACTCTTCCTCCAAATAACCGTTTAAGAAGGCGGTTTTAACGTCCATTTGCCATATTTCATAATCGTGAAATGCGGTGATCGCTAAGATAATCCGAATGGAACGTAGCATGACTACGGGTGCAAAGATCTCATCGTAGTGCAAGCCTGACACTTGGGTGAAATCTTTAGCAACTAGTCTTGCCTTATGGATATCTTGTTTACCTTCCACGGCATGCTTTATTTTGTAAAGCCATTTGCATTGAAGGGGACGTACCTTTGCAGGTAGGTCCACAAGATCCCACACGTTGTTCTCATACATGGAGTCCATCTCGGATTGCATGGCTTCTAGCCATAACTTTGAGTCAGAACTGGTCATGGCACCTTTATAGGTTGTGGGTTCATTACCCTCTAGGAGTAAGACGTCATCCATATCATGTTCCTCGACCATACCAATGTATCTGTCCGGAGGAATAGAGACTCTTCCCGACCTCCTAGGTTCCTCAGGAATATCTACCGCAGCCTCGGTTGAAGGAACTGTTTTCTGTTGCTCGGTAGTTGGTTCTTGAACCTCCGATATATCGAAGGTTCTATTACTCGACTTGTTCTCGAGAAATTCTTTCTCTAAGAACGTCGCACTAGCCGCAACAAAAACACGTTGTTCGGTTGGCGAGTAGAAGTAATGACCAAAAGTTCCCTTTGGATAGCCTATAAAGTATGTCTTGACCGATCGCGGGCCGAGCTTATCCTCGTGTCTCCACTTGACATAATCCTCGCAGCCCCAAACCCGAATAAAGGACAAGTTAGGGACCGTTCCCTTCCATAATTCGTATGGAGTCTTGTCAACAACTTTAGACGGACTTCGGTTAAGTATTAGAGCGGCTGACAAAAGAGCATAGCCCCACAATGAATCAGGCACAACGGTGTGACTTATCATGGATCGAACCATATCGAGTAGAGTTCGATTTCTCCGTTCGGACACACCATTTAATTGTGGTGTTCCAGGTGGAGTCAACTGTAGCACGAAGCCACAGTCTTTAAGGTGTTGATCAAACTCGTGTGAAAGATACTCACCACCACGATCAGAACGTAGTGCTTTAATCTTTCTACCCAGCTGGTTCTGTACCCGATTCTGGTATTCTTTGAACTTGTCAAAGGATTCACTTTTATGCTTCATTAAGTAGACATAGCCATATCTACTCAAATCATCCGTGAAAGTGATGAAATACCTATAGCCTTCTCGTGCGTTGATCGACATAGGGCCACATACGTCCGTATGTGTGAGTCCTAATAGGTCGGCAGCGCGCATTCCAACACCTTTGAAGGAAATACGAGTCATCTTACCGATGAGACATGATTCACACGTGCCATATGATTCGAAATCAAAGGCCGAGATAACTTCATTCTGTATGAGCTGTTTTACGCGTTTCTCATTTATGTGTCCCATACGACAATGCCATAGGTAAGTTTGATCTTTGTCACCTACCTTTAATCTCTTATTATTCACATGTAATATTTCAGTGGTTTGATCTAAAACATAAATTCCATTCATGGAAACTGCCTTGCCATAAATCATATTGTGTAATGAGAAAATACAACTGTTATTTTCTATTACAAATGAAAAACCAAGTTTGTCAAGCGCAGAAACTGAAATAATGTTTTTGGACAAACAAGGAACATAATAACAGTTATATAAAGATAACTCGAATCCACTTGGAAGCTGGATCACGTATGTTCCCCTCGAGACTGCAGCAACACGTGCTCCATTCCCGACACGCAGGTCAACCTCACCCTTGATGAGGGGTTCTTGGTTTCGGAGGCCCTGCACATGATTACATAGATGAGAACCACAACTAGTATCTAGTACCCAAGTTCCGTAACTTGCATGGTTAATCTCAATCATGTGAATAAAAGAAGAAGAAGACATACCAATAGGAGTAACACGGCCTGCCTTAATGTCCTCACGATACACGGGGCATGAGCGCCTCCAATGCCCAGTCTTGTGGCAATGATGGCATTCCATGCTAGTATCCTTGCTCTTTGTTTTGCCCAGTGAGTTGCTTGACTCACCTGGCCCACTCTTGGTAAATCATGACTTCTTAAACTTGTGCTTGCCTACTGTTAGGTCGCCCTGAGCTTTAGCTTTTCCCTTACCCTTACCCTTGCTGGAGATCATGAGAACATCCTGCTTCACGCTCCCACTTAATATCAGATCCTTCTCGGTCTGTACGAGAAGGGAGTGGAGCTCATGAGGAGTCTTCTTCATGTCGTTCATGTAATAGCTGGCCCTAAAGAGGGCGAACCCATCATGAAGCGAATGAAGCATTCGATCAACGATTATGTTCTCACTGATCTTGCAGTTTAGGGCCTCCAGTTTTTCGATATTCTCAATCATGCGAAGAATATGTGGGCTAACCGCTTGGCCCTTCTGGAGTTTCGCCTCAAAGAAGCGACAGGTATGCTCATAAGAAACGATTCTCGGATCTTTTGAGAATTCGTTAATGAGCGTGGTGAAAATCTTGTTTGCACCATGGGTTATGAAGCATCTTTGCAAATTTGATTCCATTGCATAGATGAGTACGTTCTTTATCCCACCCGCTTCCATGACGAAGTCGCTATTAGCGCGAACTTCGTTAGCTCTAGCTCCAGTTCCTGGGTGTGCCGGAATGGGCTCAGTTAAGTTCTTAAACTTCCCGTCAGCAATGACAGCATTCCGTAGTGCTGCCTCCCAGTCAGAGAAGTTTGACCCATCATTCCTCAGTCTAGTAGAATGATTTATGGAGTCCATGAAGGCTTTTAGCCAGGATTCACGTGCTAGCTTGGCACTTGGCATTGGGTCTTCACCAGCCATTAGTTATACAGCAGTTTAATTTAAACGTGTTCTACACTGAAAAGAAGATAAAACAAAACCATATAAGCAACTCATTGTTGTGATTTAAGTCTATATTAAATTGTATTTAAAATCGTAGACTCATGCATTTATATAATTGATCTCCCTCAAGAATTATATAAACGATCCCAAGACTCAATTTCCGTATATTGATAAGCCCACAACTTGGCTAATTCCACCGTTGGAACTCTTGGTCGATAGATTTCCGTATATCCTATCTATTAGTCCATCACAGTCGCTAGATAGTATCGAGTGACCACGATGTTGAGATAAAATAAATCATTTGTTCTCACTTACCCAACGTAGAAGGGGTCATATTATGCCTACCGACGAAGAAGGGATTCATGGGAGTTTGATTTATAAAGACTAGTCTCAATTTTTGGTTATACGAGGAAGACCCCATCAACTTATATTTATCCATTTTAAGTGAACTAATATCTAGCATTTGCGTGAATGAATGAAATAAAGTGATGGCTTTGCAATTGACATGTGACATCTGTATTCTCACAGAAAACTAACGCGTAACCTCTACATGAGTCAGTTTTCAGGCATGTTATAGGTGGTTTGGTTTTAGGCGGAATATGATGCAAGCTATTATCGATGAAAGCATAAAAAATAAATGCAATAAACGTAAATAAAAGGTCATAGTGTGGCCTATCCTACCAAAATAAACATAAAACAACTTGGAATCCACCGTTGGACCCTAGAAGCTTGTCTTGATATGTTCCATCTTGGTCCTTGCAGCGGGAGTGAGCATCCGGTCTCCGTCTTTGGTCTTCACAAAATTACTAATTTAAATTACAAATATAACCCTATTTACATTCTAATTTAAATACAAAAGTAATTACATGCCAAAAACCCAAAACGGAGATTCAAGATCTCAAAATTACAAGCAAGACTGTGTCCCATCATTACGGTGACACAATCTTCTAAGGCCACACTAAGTTACAACCGTTTGCAAAATTAAATACGTTATAGAAAGCATTCAAAAGGCATTCAACAAGACGATAAATAAAATGCATCAACTAAAATTAAAATTCATTCATGACATAATACTGTTATTATGATTAACAAATTTTATCAAACCACCTTTTCGGGATTAAAATTATGTGATTATACCGTTTTAACCACTTTAATTTTAACAAGTTAATAATCCATTATCTTAAACCGTTTTAAAATAATATGTATCATGCGAGAGTGAACCGTTTCACAAAAATAATATACTATTTCCGTATACAACATATTACTTTTGGCCAAGGGAAAATAAAACAAGTTATTTTCGGAAAAATAAAACACGACTGTTACAGGGAAGTGGTCGACCGACCTCAACATGGGGTCGACCGACCTACTGTCAAAAACAAATTTCCTGTATCAGCAGAGAGGTCAACCGACCCATTAAACAGGTGGACCGACCTCCTGACGAAAAAAAAAAAAAATTTCTTTTTTTTTTTTTTTTTTTTTTTTTTGTAACAGCAGATTGGTCGACCGACCTATAAACCAGGTCGAGCGACCACAAAACAAGAAACCGAGTTTCTGAAAACGCAAAAGAGAAACTGCCGAAAAACAGAAACCCTACGCGGGTGTTGGTCGACCGACCACAATAATGGGTCGACCGACCCACGAGCCGGCAGAAATCGATTTTCAAAATTTTTAACCAAAACTTATGAAAAACACAAAAGTAAAATCTCGTGGCCTTGTCTCTGATACCACTTGTGGGGAATATAGCATGTATTCGCCCTAAAACGTGGAAGATTATAACGAATTTTACAGTTGTGAATATAGTCATAAGATAATTAAAAACATGAAAAGTAATACAACCTTGGGTCCTTGCTTGAATAGGCCTAAGAACAGGAATTAAAGTAAATTCCCTCCTATAACTTGCACCCAAGACTTGAATGAGATGATGCCGCGTGTGCTAGAAATACTCTCCAATTGCCTTGCAAGATGGGGAGAGCTTTTGTGAGGTTTTAGATGTGAGATCTGAGTTTTGGGAAAATAATGTTCTTAAAACCCTAATTCTTGAGATTGTGATTACCAGTTGAACAAGAGTTACCTGACAAAAGGAGAGGACTCTCCTTATATAGTATTGGTGGGTCGGCCGAACGGGTTGAGGTGAGAGTGGGCTTTTCCCACTCTTACCTTATTCCTTTGCGTGATTCGACCCGATTAGCTAAATATTATTCGCGGGTTTTATTTATAAATCGTACACGTGTTATCAGATATTAATGCAGTCGATGTATTAATAATGGTCTGATAAAATTACGATATTGTATAATTACCCAAGTTAATATAACCGTTTATATTAATACGCGAATACAATATTTAGTTAAATATAACCGTTTATATTTAATTTACGAATTAATCATGTAATCCGTGTTAGCTAAAATTATTTAATCCGTATTAAATAATAATCTCAACATCTTATTGACTAATTTAATAGTCAATACCTCTGACTAACTGTTTAGTCGTATCCGGCATAAAAGTGACTGTATTTTTATACTTTCACATCTCTCAAACGTGTCCTATAGGTGTGACGTATAGGGACCAGTTGATCACCGCCATCCGTATGACAATAACGTCAAACTTATCTAGCAAGCCAACCGTTATTGATAAACGTGGATCAACTGGTAATAATACTGAAGTATGCCCTTGTGATCCTTTAAGAGATCTAGTAAGTCATTGTACTAACTGTCAAGGACATCAGCCCCAACAATCTCCCACATGTCCATACAAGGGTATGTGCAATGACGTTATCACACTACATGTGGAGGACACAAGCTCCAACAAAGTGTATTTGTGATTAAAAAACACATGAACATCGGATTAGATCCAAATTGAAAATAAGAAAATACAAAGTATTAAAATATCTAATAATACTCATTTTTTATAAAAAGGGTATGTGAACTATTGCCCTTTTTTACATACGTTTTAAAATATATGTCACTTTTGTAAAAAAATGGTTGTTCAACAAGAAATTTTATGAGGTAAATTTGAGCATAAAAATATAAGTAAAAGAAATATTAAATCGAGACTGTTAAAAATACAAAAATAGATATTAAACACACCTTAAATACTAAAATAAAGATCTAAAATGAACTCAGTATTTAATTGACCGTGTAAATTTGGCTCGTTTGATTAATTATGAGTTTAAGTAGTATATTGTTTAATTCACTCATTTGTTAAATTGTTGGATATTTAATCCCGTGCAATTTTGCACATGTTAAAAACTAATTTTATACAAATCTGAATCCACAAATAAAATTAACTTGCAAAAAGGAAAATCAATTTTTGAATACAATACTATACTCTTCGATCTTTCCAAAGTCAAGTATTTTTCATATAAGGCTTAGTGTCCTTGTGAGCTAGGTAGCACAGACACTTTTCCTAATGAGTCGTACCGTGTTCGACATTGTGTCCGATACCGACACTCCACGGACACACGCCGAAACGTGTCCAACACCTAAACAACCGTGTCTAACTTTCTACATTTATTTGGGCACGTGTCCGACGCGTGTCCATGGTATTTGAGCCGTGTCCGTCGCGTGTCCACGATAATTGATTATCATTTGCGGTGAAGGATGTTCTTGAGATGAGAAATGTGTTATCGAAAGAGATCAATTAGAATATTGATTCAGATGAGGAATGAAAATAAATTTATTATCATGGACAAGTTTTACATTCACTTATTTAAAATTCATATCAAATACTTTTACAAAAATAAAATCAAAAATTTATAACTATAAAATGTATATTTTATTAAATTTAAATGCCGTGTTCCGTGTCCTAAATTTCATGCCATGCCTTGTCCCATGTCCGTGTCGTGTCCGTGTCCGTGTCCATTTTGGTGCTACCTAGATTGTGAGTGATGTTTTGCTCTTTTCACGTGTCTTAGTAAAAAAAATTATTTACTAAACTTACCTGTCTATTCTTTGGACAAGATTAAAATTTGTTACTCATAAATAATCCGAAGTACTAACGGAATCGTTAATTGTATGTAGTGTATTTGTGTCTATTAAGACGATGATAACGTTGGTAAGGGAATTAGTGATATTCATTAGTTTCGAGTTTTTTCCAACCTCATTATGGGAGTCTTCGTGAGGAGTATATCTGTATATGAGAGTCGATGCCATTTGCAAAGCAAAGTAAGGTGCCCGGATTTGGCTTTTACGTTCGTCGAGTGCAGTCGACCTACTCTCAACTCATCATCATTGACAGGTGATTCTCCCTTAAGCCATTGCGTAAAAGATTTTCAAATGTTATGAGTACCCAAGTCCTTATCACAATCAATCATATATTCAAACAACTGTTCGTTAATCATCAATGTTTCATATTTTTAATGTTTAATTTCTCTAAAACGACTTCCACTATATATTCCACTTCAATCGCAACCAACAAAATTAGTCATCATACTTTCAAAATTATTCATCATTTTTTTTTATTCAAGACGATTATATCCATTTAAGTTTAAAACGGGTTAAATAACACACAAAAAAACAAATAAATACTTATAAATTGAGATTAACAAAAGGGTTTATCCTTTTATATAAGTGAGGTGTTATTTATTGTATTTTATCCTTATCCTTTTTATGCAAGATTTAATGGATTAAATTATTGCAAAAACATCTAAGTAACTACCGACTTGCCGTACGCAAGAATTTGTGAATTATATAATCCATTACAACGTTGATGATCATTATATTGTTAAAAAGCACACTAGGTGGCTGCTAAGTGCTAACTAATTACCACTCTTCTATCACAAACCGTGTAGTTTAACCATTCTGGGTCCCTTTATCTGTTCATGCATGCATATCCTTCATTAAAATTAAGTAATTGGTATCTCTTAAGTTTTAAGACGGCTATATTCGTCTTGTGAATAAAATGCGTCAAATATTACCTCATTCGATTAGATAGTATGAAACTTCAATATGGAATGATATGAAGTAGAAGAATTGATAAGAATGTAAATTGTATAAAATCAACTTATGTTAATCTGTTACATTGAAAATATATATATATATATATATATATATATATATATATATATATATATATATATATATATATATATATATATATATATAGACTTGGGATCCGGTGAGAACCACCTTACAATGAGAACTTTGTGAGAACTCTACCTTACGGACTTTTTTAATAAAAAATAATGACATAATTGGATTCGGCATGACATTTTACAGCTAGAGAACATATTTCTTGGTCTAGAAAATAAATACTAGTGACGGAAATCAAGGTGAGATACGTTTTATTTATTTGCATGCACATACTATCTATTTTTTCGTATCTATCATTTTTCCGCCACTAGTATTTTATTTTCTAGACCAAGAAATATGTTCTCTGGCCATAAAATTCCATGCCGAATCCAATTATGTCATTAATTTTTTTAAAAAAACTCCGTAAGAAAGAGTTCTCACCGGTTTTCATTGTAAGGTGGTTCTCACCGGATCCCAACCCTATATATATATATATATATATATATATATATATATATATATATAGGATAGATGATAACAACTTATCCAACTAACTAATGTAACTAACAAAGGTTGTTATAACTAACTTATACTTAGCTAATTCATTAATAACTATAATAACTAACTTATACTTAGTTATCTCATATCCTCCTCTCAAGGTGGACTAGGCTGCATAGAGAGGCCAAGCTTGATAGACAGAGAATAATGTTCCTGTGCACCCAATGGTTTAGTCATTATATCTGCCAGTTGCTGTTTACTGCTAACATGCTTGGTGATGAGAAACCCTTCTTGTTGCTTGTCACGAACAAAGTGACAGTCTACATTTAGATGCTTCGTTCGTTCATGAAAAACAGGGTTTAAGGCAAGATGTTCAGCTGATTTATTGTCACAATATAAAGGAATTGGATGCTGAACATGAAACTGTAATTCCTGCAAAACAGCTGTTGTCCAGACCATTTCTGCAGTAGTATAGGACATACTCCTGTACTCAGCTTCTGTGGAACTCTTGCTAACTGTTTTTTTGCTTCTTTGTTTTCCAAGAAATCAAAGAATTACCCAAAAACAAGCAATAACCACTAAGTGATCTGCAACTAAAAGCACAAGTTGCCCAATCTGCATCTGAGTATGCTTGTAATTGCGAAGGACCAGTTGCAGAGTAAAACAGGCCTGCATTAACTGTGCCCTTTAGATATCTAAGAACATGATGTGCTGCTTGCATATGAGGAGTTCGTGGCTGACTTAGAAATTGACTTAAATGCTGCACACTGAAAGAAATATCAGGCCTTGTCATATTGAGATACAATAATCTACCCACAAGCCTTCTGTATTGGTCTGGTTCTGATAATAATTCACCAGTTTCAATAGAAAGCTTGAGGCCCTTTTGCATAGGAAAAGGAACCGCTTTAGTATCCTCAAAACCAGTATCTTTCAGTATGTCCAATACATACTTTCTCTGGTTTAGCATGATACCTGAAGTGTTCCTGACAACTTCTAAACCCAAGAAATATCGCATTGGTCCCAAGTCTTTGATAGTAAACTTGGCATGTAACTGACTTTTTAACTGAGTGATGTCTTCTAATGCATCTCCAGTGATTAATACATCATCAACATAAATCAACACTGCTAAAAAATTAGATGTTATTGAATCAACCTTAGTAAACAAAGAATAATCCAGTTTTGATTGGGTATAGCCAAGAGTAGTTAGAAATTTTGTTAATTCTAGGTTCCATTGCCTAGATGATTGTTTGAGACCATATAAGGATCTATTTACCTACATACTTGACCTTTCTTAGCCTTAGTATAGCCAGGTGGTGGTTTCATAAAAACCTCTTCATCTAAATACCCATGTAAGAAGGCATTATTAATGTCAAGCTGATGTAATGGCCAGTTTTTCTTTGCTGCAATTGCAATAAGAATTCTGACTGTAGCAAACTTTGCAACAGGGGAAAAAGTATGCTTATAGTCTTTGTCCTGCACTTGTGCAAACCCTTTAGCAACTAAACGTGCCTTATATCTTTCTATTGAACCATCTGCTTTGTGTTTAACTTTGTAAACCCACTTACAGCCTATGGCAGTCTTATCAATATGAAGTTCAGTTAACTCCCAAGTCTGGTTATGTTCAAGAGCTTCTATTTCTTGTGTCATAGCTGCAATCCACTTATCATCAGATTTAGCCTGACTATAAGTACTTGGTTCAAATGTTTCAACCACATTGCAGAAAGAATAAATATATTCTTTGTCAAAATTATTCATGTCATTAACACCACTGACATGTAAGGCTGTTGGTTTTGATCTAGTCAGCTGAAAACCATTAAGCAAGACACTTGGTTTCCTTGGTCTGCTAGATTTCCTGACAACAGTTTGATCAATAGACTCAGTGGCCGTATCATGACCACCTGTATCAGCAGTGTGATCAACAGTATTAGGCTGTTGATCTATCTGATCTGTGTTTAAAACACTGTCAGAAGTAAAAGAAAGTGATTCATCTGTAGTAGAAGATGAATGTTGTTCTTGATGTGTATTTTGAGGAACATAATCAGAAGGAATAGGAGCATTACTGAAGTCTGTGACAATAGGCAAGACAGGAGTAGCATCCAAATCTGATAATTTTTGGCATTTAAAAGGGAAAACAGTTTCTTGAAATAAAACATCTCTACAAACATAAACAGTGTGTGATTCAAGATCATACAACTTGTATCCTTTTTGACGAAAAGGGTAACCAAGAAAAATGGATAAGAATGATCTCATAGATAGGACAATTAATTCACTACTCCTTTCTAACATCTTTTTGTTTTATTCATATTATTTAATCTGTTTAAAAATTAATACATATATCACAAATTTTTATTTGTGACGGACGATCCTGACAGGCCAAATAAAACTCACATAGGTAGATAAAGACAATAAAGTTGTATCTCCTTAGGTACTTTATGTTTGTTTTATCTATTTAAGTGGGTCATATTGACCAGTCACAAGCTTGTGACGGATAAGACTTGTTGGATGTATATATCCATTTAAATAAAGGAAAATTTGTGAATAAAGAAGATTGGCAGCTAAGAATGAGGCACTAATTGGGACAAATTGCAAAAGTGATCACAATATTAAAATGGTAATTAATGAATGGTGGTTCATGGTTGTCGCGAAAGTCAAATAGGTAACTATGCAGCAATAAGCAGATACCAAAAGGTTAACATGGATTACACTGTTTTTGGAAAATGCGACTACCTACATGCATTTTCCAAACAACACCAAATATCCTTGGACATTTTGCCTTTCAGGTGGATTTGGTCTCTCCATTTTCGTCAATATTATATTCCACACTATTTCAATTCGTTTTCTAACTTACAGGAACGAGTTAGCGTCATCTAATTTCATATAATAAGTGAAGATTCAATAATAATGGATGAATCACATGTAATAAGTATGAACTGAAATAATAGGAGTTTATGTAAAAGGGCGTCGTCGTGTTTGAGCGTCATCATTATCCTTTTATAAAATTCTTATAAGGTCTATGCCACATTCTTATGTAATTTAATAATGAATTATGTATCTTGTTAATACTCTCTAATAACTTAAATCGAGTTTGGATTTCGTTCATTTTCTTAAAGCATTAAAAAGTCAATTGCTGCTCACAAACCAGATGCATATTATTTTTCTTATTTCATGTTTTTCCTTTATTTTTCGTGATGAAAGTTGAACTAATCGCCGTGCAATAGAATCTACACCGTAGAGAGAAAATGAATTTTTCATTTCTTTTAGAAAATGAATAGGATCCAAACTGTTTTAAATCAATGACTTAGCTAGGGAATTTAGACAGTGGGGTCATATTATGTATTCATGAACCTCCGTACAAATAGAGAGGTCTTAGTGAAAATTGATTTTTAAACATCACACATTGTTCGCATCTTACTCCGATCCGTCACTAATAAGGCCTTGTTTAAATTGTGACTTTGAAGAAAAAGGGAAGTGAGAGATTTAGATTGAACCAATATCCTTTATTTCAATAGTGAATAGAGGTGAAGGGGGTTAGGAGGGTAGTAAAAAAGAATTCCTTCATATCTCTCCTCCAAGACAAATTATTTAATTTACCCTCTAACAAAGTAAAGACTTGAATGGAGAACTCATCTCCCTATTCTCCCTCACCTGGCCTCCCCTTATTTTCCTTTTTGTGTCCCTCCTTCCCTTTCCCCTTCATTTCCCTCCAATTTTTTCTATCCAAACATGACCTAACTCCTCTCCCTATTCTCCCTCACCTCCCCTTATTTTCCTTTATGTGCCCCTCCTTCCATTTCCCCTTCATTTCCCTCCAATTTTTTCAATCCAAACATGACCTAAGACAAGTTACTAAACTTCTATTAAATCCGCAATACATTAATGATACAATATCAATAGATGACCAAATAGCTGATAGACCAGCGTGGCCACAAGCTTGGGAAGCAAGGTGTAATAATAAGCCGTAATTTACCCGCAATTTGGTTGCATAATTCCTTAAGGGTGTGTTTGGATACAAATTTAAGAGGGAAAGGGAGGGGAGGGAAATGGAGGTGAGGGGAGGGGAGGGAAAGGGAGGTGAGGGGAGGGGAAATGTGGTTGTTTGGATAATGAAATTGTTGAGAGGGAAATGAAAGGGAGGTAAGAGGGACATGATATATTGAATGGAAATATGAAGAAGTAAAAATATGCTTGTGAGTGTATATTATTAAAAATATCCAACATAATTGTTCTCAATTGAGAGTATATAACATTTTTTGATAAAAGCAAAATTATCTTTTCATAATTTAAAGGAGAGTATCATTGTTTTCCTTCCAAATCTCACCTCCTTTGGAAAGAAAACAATTTGATCTAAAGGAGGGAAAACACATCCTCCCATTTCTTTCCCCCCTCATTTCTCTCCCTCTAAACATTGTATCCAAACAAGAGAAAACTCATCCCTCCCTTTCCCTCCCCTCCCTTTCCCTCCAAATCTCCCTATCCAAACATAGCCTAAATTGCGCGCGCGCGCGGTCTGTTCACTTTGAACTCTTGGATTTCAGTTATGCACTTTTGCATTTTCATTTCTATTTTTAGTTTCTATTAGTACTCCGAGACTACCTCTTGTATGCCGAGTCTTGGAGCTAGCTTTTTAGACTACGTTTATAGGTAAGTCTAATAAGGATAAGTCTTGAATAAGGATAAAAATTAATTAAAATAAAAAAGTAAAGTTAAATAAATTGGAGGAACTAGTTCAGTTCCAAATGGTCTGAAATGGACATGTTGGAACATGTTTAGGAACTTGGTATTTGCATGTGGTCCCTATACGTGACTCTAATTTAACCAAAAATAATGTCGGAATTGCTAAGTCTAACCAGGGCTTGATAAAATAACAAAATCGGGAACTGGGTCTAGTAAGTAGGTTAAGAAGTATATATTAGTATTTTAATACAGGAACTCGGTCAAGGTAAGGCTGCAGGAACGACTGTTAAACATGGTCTTAGGTTAAGATTCGTTTTTAGACGTTTAGAAAATGTATCCCTATTTGCACAATCAATGTTCCATGCTACCAAACATGTAATATCAAATTTGCCTCTATGGGAGGTACTAGTCAATCAATCTATTTCTCACTAAAAGCTTTCTTATTTACCCGTTGCTGACATTCTTATGAACCGTTGCCTTCATTCTTACTAACAAGCATGTGTGTTTCAACCGTTGATGATCTAGATTTTAGAATCATGACACACGCAAACTGAGACAAATTACGAATGCATTAGTAGGCGATCCCTTACTAGTGCTTAATGCTCTCGTTCGCATCCTTGTCGCGAGATTAGACAAGGTGCGTGCCACATTCCGGCTCAAAGTACCGGACCTTGACATTTGGTATCAGAGTTTGGTCTACACAGGCTGCTGGATACGATGACGAAAAGGACCGCATAAATGAGTGGGGAGAAAAAGTAGAAACTGGCTAGGGCAAGGTTGTCGACCCTAGACGAGTTGCTCAATGAGAAAATCCAATATTTGGAAGGACTCGTGGTGAGTTGGGGGAACAATCACCAAGCCGTAGACGAGACAGTAAAGGGGTATAAAGTTCATTTTGAAGCTGTAGAGGCATTGATCCCATGTGAGTTCGTGGAAGAGATGGAGTATGTCCAAGAGAGACTTGGACAACTCAAAGACATGTCTAATACATTGATGAAATTGACAAGAGAGGCAAAATTTTGTTGAGATTTCCATGGTGAAGCTGCTGCACCTCACAAATGGGGTATCTAAATCCCCTACTCCATAGTCGCTATCTACTCAGCTACACCACCGCGTTAATTGAGATACATCATGAGCTATATATTATTTCGCTCACGATTATGTTTACTTAAGAGTTAAGGGTGTACTTTATAATTAATAAAATGTTACAAAATTAATTTTGTTACTCACTCTGTTGCGTCATTTGTTTAACTTTGATTTTGACACAAAGATCAATAAGAGGGGAATAGACTATTTGTAGTTATTAAGTGACAAATGAACAATGAATCATATAGATAATCAAATTTTTTTAACAATTCTAATATAAAAAGATAAAAAAATAAAAAAATGAGATAATATACCAATAAATAAATAATACAACGAGTATTAGTTAAGACGTACGACAATGTGGCATTGATGTACAAGTCGAGAGATCATGATGAGATGGAATTCCTTACTGTATGCTTTCCTGAATTTCACTATCTAAGCGTATCTAGAAAAGCAAAATGGTGTTCCAATATAAAGTAAATTGGATTGGAGGAATTAAGTTTGTTATTATTTTGATCACACATTCCCTCTAACTTTAGTGAACACATAATAATAATAAAGCTAATTCCCAAGCATTGGCACCGAAAAGCAGACACTAAATATAATGATGAAAGCAAGAAAAACACGACCTAATACCTTTATACTCCCCCACCCCATTTTTGATTAGACTCCTCAACTACACACGCATTCTTCAACTCACACGCTCATTTCCCATCTTAATTTTATCATTACTACTTTAAATACATCATACATTTAGTCAAAATATTGTAACAACAAAAGATAAAAAAAAAAAAAAGTTAAAAGAAACACACACGGATTTATGTAATTCACAAAGATAATGTGTTAGATATGTCCACGTATTAGAAGGGAGAACAATTTTATTGCTTTGAAAAGTTTTTCAAATTACAAATTCAATGCGAAATTGCTAACAAGAGGCTTAAATAGTTTATATATGGCACTACTAATACATAATGACCTAATACGGCCAAGGTTGAACTCTTGTCCAATAACAAATTACATATACCCCCTCATAGTCATTCGAAGTAACGACTAACAAATTCAAGGCATATATCCAACACAACATATTCGAGATTTTGAAATTTTCTTTACTTAATATTATGTCTGATTCTTTCGGGTTTAATGTTAGCTTATTCCAATTTAGCTCAACTCTATTCAGTTCAGTTATGTTCAACTCATCTCGTGATCCTGTTTTTTCTGACTTATTTTCAGTTCATTTCAGTATAGTACAGTTGAGCTCAGATCTGACCATAGCCTCACAAATACTTCTTAATTCAGCTAAATTCGGTTCAGCTCAGCTCAATTCAGTTTAATTCTGCCCATTTCAGCCGAAGAGAACATCGCCAACATTAGCTTGCTTCAACTACTTTGAGTTCATTTCAGCTCCATTTAATACTCAATTTAATTCAACTCATCTTGTTTTAGCCGGAATAAAATAAGAACCTAATAGTTAGGATTTTATTTCGGTGAGACAAAATAGAGAGTCCAAACTCATTTCAAGACACTTCAATTTACACTCGTTTTTTAGTTATTCTTGTAAAATCAAAATCGTTAATTTTTTCTCCAATATAAGAAAGAATACTCTCTGTTGACATAGGGAACTGAGAGAGAAACGAAATAGAGAGGATCAATCTCCTGTAATTTGTCTACGTAATTATAAGACTATGCCTAAGCAAGGTCGATCATAATTAGGTCGTGACCTTATTGGATCATACATGTTAATGACACCTTAAACTAGGATTAGAAATGTAATTTGGGTGACCTTGAATAAGAAAGGGTCAATTTGTGACCTTGAGTGTAGTATGGTGGCCTTGTTTTTTATGGTGTAAACCAGGGTATCCACCATCGACAAAAGTGAGTAATCCCTTTGACACGCGTGCTCTTGATCTCATGAAGAAGTAAATGGCTGGCCAAAGAGTTTGCGTCATTCCCATGGAATAGGGATCGATCCTCTGATCTCATGGTTAAAGGATGAGGTGAGCTAACCACCACACAACAAATGCATTTGGTTAGTACCGGTGACCTTATTGGTAACCCGATATGTGACACTCTCTCATTGGCTGAAAAAAAAAAAGGACAACCATCAAAACAAAGGGCGGAACCCAGCCGGCCACCACTACATCTTTTTCTTCTTTTTCTGTCAAAAGAGGAGTAGAAGATAAAGAAATAAAATCAGATTAATAAATCAAATAAGAAAAAATAACCAAATTACAAGGATTTGAGATGGGTCACTAACATATTTCCGCAACTGAGACACATGGAACACATTATGAACTGATCTAAGGCTGATGGTAGAGCCAACCGGTAAGCAACCTCTCCAACTCGATCCAAAATCTCGTAAAGACCAATAAACTTCTGGCTCAGCTAACCCTTCTTCCCAAATCTCATAACACCTCTCATAGGTGAAACTTTTAGTAACACCTTATCTCCAACCTGAAACTCAATGTCCTTGCGGTGCAAGTCCGCATAGCTCTTCTGGCGATCCTGGGCTGCTCTCATCTCAGAACTGTCATCCCAATACACTGGACTCCTACATCTCCTCCCATACAAGGCCTTAAATGTTGCTATCCCAATACCCGCATGGTGGCTGTTGTTGTAGGAAAACTCAATCAAGTCTAGTTGTATTTTCTGCTAAAATTGCTCTCAAAATATACTTTAAGTTTCTTATTTCGCCTGTTTTTTTAACTTATTTCGTTTGTGACTTAACCAATCTATACTTTGAAATGTATTACTATGTAAAAAAATATAGGGGGAATTCAAAAGCAGAGAAAATAAGTCAACTTAAATTGGAGTTTTGAAAATTTTTAGAAAAGATGCAATTTAAGTGAATAATTTTAGCAAAAAATACAACTTGAATTAATAATTTTTAAAAAAAAATTGGTTTAAAATTTAATTTACTCTGTTTATTACTCCCTCCATTTTCCTGAAATTGTAACATTTCAATCAAATATACTCCGTACTACTTAAATATATTTAACAAATGTTATAATTCGAGTGAACGAAAGGGAGTAGCTATTACTTATTACTCCTTACTAGCGATAGCCGATAGTAGTGGATCCATGATTCTACCCTTATCCGTTAGATTGGACCCGATGGAGCGGATATGTATCCCATTTTTATAGATCCAGTGGATATGAATAGGATATGGATATAGAAAAATTTATATGAATATGGATCTTGTCGCTAAGATTAGGCAGAGTATGGATCGGGTATCTAATCCGAAACCCTACTTCGGATCGGATATCCGATCCGAAAATCCAAAATTTAAGTATCCATGATCTGATCCAAAATGTTCGGATATCCGCAATTTAGTATCTGAAACTATCCGAAAATTTCGGATCAGTTATCCGATATCCGAGATCCGATCAATGTAAATATATATTGTCAAAACTGTAATAAAAAAGAAAAGTAGCGTAATAAAAATGAAAATGTGGGTTTGTGAATGTGGAATTGTGAATTATTGGTTTTGGTAATGAAAAGAAATTAAAATTTACGGTTTTGTAGACGATGATTATTTACGGTTTTGTGAATGACGGTTATTGAGTGAAATGAAATTAGCTAATGTTATTTAGTATTTATGGATCAAATCTCGGATACGGATTGGATATTACACGGATATCGGATATCCACTCTGATATTTGATATCCGATCCAATAACTTTCGGATATCGGATATCCAAAATTTTAAGCCAGATATCCATATCTGATCCGATATCCAAATATTTCGGATACGGGTATCCGAACCAAACCACTTTTCGGATCAGATATCCATTAATTCGGATCAGATACGGATCGGATGTCGGATCAATTCGAATCATCAGATTTTTTGCTCAACCCTAGCTAAGATCCATACCTTACCCAAATCCATTTTTTTTATTTTAAATTTTTTAGATATTTAAGAATAATTAACATTCATAGAAGTCATGTTTTCTTATCTTTTAATCAACTCTCTTAGGTTAGTTTTCTTATTTCATAGTCACTAAAGAATTGAAATCCCAATTTAAACATTTGAGAAATAACAAATAACATTGTCATCGTACAAATAATAACATACGGAGTATGCGGTAATTTGATACTTTTATCATGATAAATTTCGACATATTTTATATTTATAATTCTATTAAACATTCTATTGTACTGTGTTTTATGTAATTTTAATAGTGAAAGTACATTTAGCAGAGGAAGAAAATAATTTTTTTTTACAAAAAGACCGGATCCATTTATGACCTAGATTCTACCCAGATCCATGAATCTGGATATGAGTCTGAAAATTTTGAATCTTGTGAATATGGGTCGTATATAAATTCAACTATATATATAAATATGAATATGGATATGAGTCCTATAAAACCCTAGTCATTGTCTCCCTACTCCTAAGAGGTAGTTTTGCAAAATTTAGTATATTCGTGCCATTGATAGGCCCTAATCAATCATGATAAATTGATAACCATTAGTTAGGAGTAACAAATATTCATAAAGTTGTTAAATCAACTAGAAGATTATTTTCACCTGTGACATCTCTTCTTTGGGTACAATAATTATTGTTTGGCGTGTAAATGCCCGAAATAATTAGGTTGGTGTATATATTGAAGTAATATGTTTATATTACCTAGATATGGAGTGTACTAATTATTCTTTTAAGAAATAATTGTCATCTGATTTATAAGGTAAAATCAGAATTTAAATTGAACAAGGACAAATATTTTTAATAGGAATAAACTCATAGCTAGCTATAGTTAACGAAAACTCAAAAAAGGATGAAAAATACAGGAATTATATTCTAATAAGAAGAGTGAATGAAGCTCAGTAACATACCTAACCTAGTCTCAATTTATAAGGAGTTAATTAACCAAGATGTGTGTATTGTGTACTACTTAGCTAGTAAACTAATCTAATTCCATAATTAGGTAAAAGTATAATGACTAAGTTGAGTGAGTAATTACTAAGAAACAAACTTTTTACATAAAATTTTCCCTCCTTTACGAAATTCAATTCTTTTTGGTAAGGAAATCATAAGTCAACCTCACCTCATGATTTGGTCTTGGTGCAAGCAAGCACCACCTCATTTCCCACTTTCTTTTTTTTTCTCATCACTTTATTATTGTCATCATCAATTTTCTTCCATTCCCTTTTCTTTTTGCTACATTTAGCCTACTTTTTATTTACCCATCAATCATCACATATATATCCTCTTCTTATAATTACCACTTCATTTATCAATGTTATTTTCTTCTACATACATGTCCATGGCTAGCAGAAGTAGCATGAAGGTGCACCCCTTTGCACGTGGCTTTTGGGATAATAATAATAATAATACTCAACAACAACTATACGACCCCCCTTCCCTTTCACTTGGGTGCAAGCGGTTTCGCCCGCTTGCTCCCAAGCTTGATAATGTCAGTGTTAGTGTTAATAATTCATTTGATCTTAAGAGCTTTATTAAGCCCGACACCGCTTTGCCAAAGCTTGTTCCTTGCTCTGATCAGAAGAGGGACTCGGCTCCTCCTCACCAGGTTTGGTTTTTGTTTCATTTTGTTTACGAACAGAAAGACTTGTTATATATTAGCACGGAGTTGGTACGTGTATTATCCAAGCTTAAGCAGATAGTTGAGATGTACGTACGTAATTGAGAAGTGATCATATATACTTATAATATTTGAGAAGCCGTGAGTGTTAAAATCGATATGACTGACGTTACGCAACAGGTAGAAACACAGGGAGGAGGGACGAGATGGAACCCGGCACAAGAGCAAATAAGCATCCTAGAGAGGTTGTACAAAGGAGGAATGCGTACACCAAATGCACAACAAATTGAACAGATAACAGAACAATTAGCAAAGTATGGGAAAATTGAAGGCAAAAATGTGTTCTATTGGTTTCAAAACCATAAGGCTCGTGAACGTCAAAAGTTGAAACGTAATGTCCTTGGTTTAAGTCATAGTCCTAGGACACATGCTGCTGCTGCTTCTCTTGATGCCTCTATTTTCTTGACTTTGGATTCAAGGGTATGCATTTCATTTCATTTTCTTGACTTTAAACTCAACTGTCCTTTATTAGTGCCCTGTCACATTCGTCCTATCTATGCATATCTACAAAATAACAAAACTATTTTAGTACTCCCGTAATATATTACACCACGTAAAGTAAATAGGCATTATCTCAATTTCCAAGTAAATATACAGAGTATACTTTTTAACTATCTAATTTGAAAGACAATTACTTAATTACAAAAAAAATTGACAGCTAAAGGTCTTAATTACAAAAACGTCTCGCAAGGCCTGGTTTAATTAATATATATAGTTGGTATTTTTTATGAGAATATTTTTTTATTAAACCTAGTACACAAATAATGAAAGCTAAAGTAATAATCAAAACCTTTATGATAGTACCTTGTAGGACTCTAATGAGTTTATAAATTATAATACAAAGAATAATGTGGAAAAAATGGTACGTTAATATATTGCTAAACATATCACATTATCACGTATCAATTATAATGTCGTATGTATATATTTATATTTCGCAGACCTTTAGCGTATTAGTCTTAACGATTGTCAAAACGTTCATCATAAACTAGGTTGAAATTGACGAGGATCAAGAGACGAGTCCATGCAAAAGGAAGATCCGAGAATGGACATTAGAATTTGCAGATGACGACAATAACATGAAGAAAAACAACAATGATTTGGGTGACCAAACCCTAGAGCTCTTCCCATTGCATCCCGAAGGTAGATAAGATGATCAGCCGAATTGAGATAAATTAGTTATCAATAATAATAATAATGCTTTAATCAAGCTAGCGTAGTTGATCCCGTACAAGACCGTTGTATTGTGAAACAGATCAACGTCATCTTACTTATTACCAATGGGAGATATATCTGTTTCATACTCCTACAACGGTCTTAATTAAATGAGAACGGGTGTAATCTATCACGTAGTTGTTAATTTAATTGAGTAGCTAGCGTACGATAAAGTCGATAATTAATGATGAGGAATTGCTTTTCTTTCTTCTTTTCCGTTTCCTACATAGGAAAAGAAGAAAGACAAGATGTCTTTCATTGTAATAGTAATAGTATGTAGTTATTCTTCTTCTAAGCTCTTCTTTAATTTTAAATGTGCGTGATATTTCTTTCTAAGTTTATCAAAGTGGTAAGCAACTGTCATAATCCCTTTGACGCTTTGATGTTAATAGTGGTGGGGATGATGTTATTGACAATAAGAAGTTGTGTAATACAGAATCAAAGCTTTAAGGTTAAAAGCAATATCTGAAATATGCTAAAGAACATATAAGTCCACTCTTGTTTTTCCTCTTCTTCAGTGCATCTACATTCATTCATCCCTTTTCTTTCTTCACCTTTAGCCTTATTTTAACTTCTAAGAATTGTACCAACTGATACCGACTCACATCTCCTTTTGTAGAGCACATCTGAATCAGCTCATATAAATTGCGTTATTGGGTTAGGTCGCCCACAACTTATGTATTTCCTTCATAAATTCTCATTGAAGACGGACGTATTAGTCACAAACTAAAAACGAGTCAAATAATACCAAATTGAGTAGATAAGACAAAAGCACAATGCTACTCCCAAGATAATTTGCTTTTGTCTTATCTACGCATTTGAGTATTTGACCCGTCTTCAACTTGTGACAGATATTATTAGGAGATATTATATTATACGATATTATTCTACGATATTATTATATGTTTCCGATATTTATTCTGTTTTACCCTAACTTTGTAACTATATAAAGCCTTTTGGGCTCAAGCAATAAGATTAACCTTTTCCCTCATACGTTGTTTAACATGGTATCAGGGATCTATAAAAAATTAAGCCTCCAAACCCTAACCCTAAATCTACAGTAACACCGAAAATCCCCAACTACTCCATCACCATGGCTGGTGACGATACTCCCGCCACAAAAATCGACTCTTCGAGTCCCTATTATCTAGGTTCGCATGACGTCCTAGTGCCAAAATTTCAAACATTATGCTCACTCGCCACAATTATACGGATTGGCAAAAATCAATGAAGATGTCGCTCAAATCATGGCGTAAATTTGGTTTCGTCGATGGCTCACTCAAAAAACCGGACGACGCACTTACTCTTGATAATTGGGAAGTTGTTCATTGTACCCTTGTGCAATGGATTCGTAACATGATCAATCCATCCTTGGCTTGCTCGATACTGTGTCATACGGTGAGGATGCTGCTCAACTTTGGGCCGATTTGCAGGCCCAATTCTTGGTTGTTGATGGTTCTCTTATTCACAGCCTTAAGACTCAACTCAATAACTGTAAGCAAAGCAAAGGTATGCATGTTACTACCTATTTTGTCAAATTAAAATCTCTTTGGGATGCAATCGATGTTCACGAGCCCACCCTTTGCGTGCAAATGCGGTAAATGCGATTGTAATATTGGTAAGGAAGTTGTTAAGCGCTTAGATAATGAGCGTCTTCATCAATTCTTTATGGGTCTTGATACTACCCTCTATAGCAATATTCGTTCTCAACAATTTTAACTCGACCCCTTGCCTAGTCTCAATCGTGCTTTTCAGATTGTCTTACAAGAGGAACGATTACGGTCTGAATCGACTCCTATTGATACTGCTGATGTTTCTATGTTTGCTCTTTCTTCGTCCCGTTCACCTGCCGATTTGCGTCACTTACGTGACAAAGAAAAATCAGACCGTCATGCTAAATTTTTCTGCTCCTACTGTGAGACGAGGGGGCATGAAATTCCAAACTGTATCTTCAAACACAAGCGGTTTCCCGAATGGTGGGGGGACAGGCCGCGCACTATTACGGAATACAAGCAATTCTGATTAGCTGGTCGCGCAGGGGCAGGGGAACGACTGTCTGGTCGTGCTGGGGTTGGGACTGGGCCAGGCCCTTCGACATCCACTGCTTCGGCATTCGTGGCTGCTATTCCTACCTCTGAATCTCTGGTTCACGCAAACAACGTGACCGTGGGGGTTTCTGCTATTTCTTTGGTTGATTCGGATCGTCTCAGTGGTATGTGTCAATGGATAATAGACACGGGCGCTTCCAATCACGTTTTTGGCAATATATCGTATCTCTTTGATCAAAAAATGATTCCTGACCGACTTGTTGGCTTACCGAATGGTCAGCGGGTTGTGTCATCTATCATGGGCTCGGTGTTTATTAATGACTCTCTCATTATACACCGTGTTTTATACGTGCCCTCTCTCACTTGCAATTTAATTTCCGTCTCACAACTTACTTTGGAATTTGATTATTCTTTTGAATTTGCTAAACAAACTTGTCTTATTCAGGACCGTTCTTTGAAGAGGACGATTGGAGTTGGTGAGCTGCGAGATGGTCTCTACTGGATCTGTGCGGGTGCTAAGACTTGGGTGAATACTGTCAAGACTGATGGTTCATTGGATTTATGGCATCAACGTTTGGGGCATCCGTCTGCTAAACTGGTCAAGACTATTCCTTTTGCTCGTAATTTTATTTCTAATAAAAATCATGTGTGTGAAACTTGTCATTTTGCCAAACAGCATCGCAGTAGCTTTGACTTGAACCATAAACATGCCTCTGGGTTATTTGATTTGATACATTGTGATTTATGGGGACCCTATCGTCTTCCTTCTTCTTGTGGTGCTAAGTATTTTTTAACCTTAATTGATGATTTTTCTCGTGCAACTTGGGTTTATTTATTGCTCGATAAAACGGAGGTGTTGGATATGTTTATGAGCTTTATTTCCATGGTTGACACACAATTTTCAAAAAAATTGAAGGTGGTTCGTAGTGATAACGGTAATGAATTTAATCACATAGCCGACTATTTTTTCAAAAATGGGATTCTTTTTCAAACCTCATGTGTTGGCACGCCTCAACAAACGGGCGTGTTGAACGTAAACACCGCCACCTTCTGGAAGTTGCCCGTTCCTTAATGTTTCAATCCCATCTGCCAAAATCCTTTTGGGGTGAATGCGTCCTTACTGCTGCTTATTTAATTAATCGGACACCATCTGTTTTGCTTGATCATAAAATTCCCTACGAATGCCTCTATGGGGCTCCACCATCTTACAAAAACTTGCGGGTCTTTGGTTGTCTCACCTTTGCTCACAATCAAAATACACACGGGGATAAATTTGCCAAGAGGAGTCGTAAGTGCGTCTTTGGTGGTTACCCTCACACCAAAAAATTAAGGTTGGAAATTGTATGACCTTGAGACGGGATCCTATTTTGTTTCTCGCGATGTGGCCTTTCATGAGTCCATTTTCCCTTATAATCCACTGTTTGGGTCTGCCCCTCATTCACCCGAGCCCACTCACGTTTTTCCGGATGATCCATTTAATGGGTCTGATGTGCCTGATTTTCTGGACTCTACTTTGGACCCTCCCGCGGATGTTGGGCCTGCCCCCTCTACGGACACTCCCTCAGATGGGCCTGATCAGTTACAGGCTTCTTCAGGGCCTTTTGTTTCTGATTCTCCTTCAACCAGTAACACTGGTCCAATCATAGGGGATAGCGAACTTGGCCGAGGTAAACGGCCCAAAATTCCAAACTCCAATCTCCGTGATTACGTCTTAGCTACCGCACACCATCCGCCCACTCACTCAACTCCTCGACATCGTCCTCAGGTACACCATACTCCTTAGCTAATTATATTGATTCTCATTCTTTTTCACCTAAGCATTCCAAATTTATTGCTGTAATTACAACCGGTGTTGAGCCTCCTTCCTTTAAGGATACTATTCATGATGCTAAGTGGTGTATTGCAATGCAAGATGAGATTGATGCCCTTGAGCGTAATGGTACTTGGGAGTTGACCGATCTTCCTTCGGGTAAAAAGGCTATTGGTTGTCGGTGGGTTTACAAGATCAAATATAACTCTGACGGAACTGTTGAGCGCCTCAAAGCCCGACTTGTCGTTTTTGGTAATCATCAGGTTGAAGGTATTGACTATTCCGAAACCTTTGCTCCTGTTGTCAAGATTACTACTGTGCGTATTTTTTTGGCAGTTGCAGCTATCCAAAAATGGGAGTTACATCAAATGGATGTGCACAATGCATTTTTACATGGTGACTTGCATGAGGAGGTCTATATGCGACTTCCTCCGGGTTTTAGTCGTGGTAAGAAAGATAAAGTTTGTCGCCTCAAAATATCCTTATATGGGCTGAAACAGGCACCACGGCGTTGGTTTGCAAAATTAACTGCTGCGCTTAGTGAATATGGGTTTCAACAGTCCTATTCTTATTACTTCTTATTTTCTTACTTGAGCGGTACTATTCAGCTCTTTATTCTCATCTATATATGTTGATGATCTGGTCATTGTCGGTAATGACTCTTCCGCTGTTGCTCGTTTTAAGGCATATTTGGGAAAATGCTTTCACATGAAGGACCTTGGTCCCCTCAAATACTTTCTTGGCATTGAGGTATCTCGTAACTCTGATGGTAATTACCTTAGTCAACGTAAATTTGCTCTTAATATTATCTCTGAAACTGGTTTACTTGGAGCCAAACCCTCTAGCACTCCGATTGAACAAAATCACTCTCTCGGTCTTGCCACGGGCCCTCCTCTCGACAATGTCGAGTCTTATCGCAGGTTAGTGGGTCTACTTGTTTACTTGGTTGTTACTCGCCCTGATTTATGTTATGCCGTTCATATTCTCTCTCGCTTTCTACACCAACCGCGCCAGGAACACCTCACGGCAGCTCTCCGGGTTGTTCGTTACCTAAAGGGCAGTCCGGGGTAAGGTATTCTCCTCCGTGCCAATAGTCCTTTGGATATTATCGGTTGGTGTGATTCGGACCATGGGGATGATCCTATTACTCGGAAATCGGTATCCGGCTGGCATGTCTTTCTCGGTAATTCTCCTATTTCTTGGAAAACTAAGCAGCAAAATACGGTCTCTTTATCTTCTACTGAGGCTGAATATTGGTCTATGGCCGCCATCTTGTGTGAATTAAAATGGCTTAAGGGTTTGCTTCTTAGCTTGGATGTCCGTGTTTCTCTTCCTATGAAAATTTTCACTGATAGTAAATCTGCCTTGGTCCTTGCTCATAATCCCGTTTTTCATGAACGGTCCAAACATATTGAAATCGATTGTCACTTTATTCGTGACGCTATTGTTGATGGTTTGGTCACTGCTGCACATGTCCCGACTCATCTTCAACTTGCTGATATTTATACAAAGGCTCTTGGTGCACCTCAGTTTAAATTCTTTCTCGACAAGCTAGGCGTTCTCGATCTTCTCGCTCCAGCTTGAGGGGGGGGGGGTATTAGGAGATATTATATTATACGATATTATTCTACGATATTATTATATGTTTCCGATATTTATTCTGTTTTACCCTAGCTTTGTAACCCTCATACGTTGTTTAACAGATATGTCCGTGTTTGTGAAGAGTAATGTACCTCCATTAATGGTGTAACAATATGGCTAGAATTGGTTATAGTTAGTTATAGAGAGAGAGAGAGAGAGAAAGTGGAAGAGAGAATATTAGAAAGTAAAGAATTTTAAACTGTATTAGGTAAACATTCGGTTACAAGCACTACTAGTTTTAATCTCGTGCACATTGCACGGGATTACAGTTTCAAGATTTATGAATAATGTTTAAAATAATGATTAGCCGTATTTAAGATTTTCAATTTGTAATATAATTTCATATGACCGACATACTAAAAATATTGTAATATTAACAACATAGTTTATATTCAAAGTATATCAAAACTCAATGATCAATATAAATTTGAAATATCATAACGGAATTACAATATACAATGATAACTAAATGTTAATACAAAAATTTCAAAATTGTCTTCATTATATATGCATTTTTCATCGTTACAACTCACTCGTAAATCAGAGTTGTCAACGTGTCGAATTCTTTAGAGATGGTTTGAAAACCGGTGGTTTCAACTTACCTCATTCAAAATAATGAAATAGGCTGGTCCTACTCTAGAGGATCAATATAGTTTTTTACCTTATCAGAAAAAAAAGATATGATTGTCCACAAAACCCGTCATTACTCGTATTTTTGTGAATGTCAAGTATATCTATTATGGTACTTTTCTTTTACAATTTCAATATCCCATTTTTTATCGTGTCATTGTTATTTAACTTTACTCATTTTTTTTTCGATTGCAAAAATCCACGGGTCTTGATTATTATATTGTTTATTGTAATTATTTATTGAATATAGATTGTTATGTAATAGTTTTAGAAGGACATTATTCAAAATTATTATATTTTATTTTTTGAGTATATAATATTAAAGTTAATGTAATACAAATGACCTAAAGCTGTATTATCCCTTTATATATTATCATATAATATTTAATTTCATATTATATAAACTGTATTTGTGTATCCGTTATTTAGTGTTTACGAAAGTATATCACAAATGTTACGCAATATTTTTAAAACTATGGTTAGGCATGCAATATCGAATATAGGCAGTTATCGCGTAGGAAATTCATCAAAGAAATTGCGGGTCCCACCTGTTGGTTAAAAAAAAATTGTGTTGATGACGTGACTCAACCAGGGCTTCCTAAATGTTTCTATAATTATATAGATAAGATTGTATTTCACTACAACAAATTGACACTTGCGCCACGATTTATGCCACGGGAATTTATAATTCGTGGCTAAATTTTGTTTAGCCACGGGAAAAATTTTCCCGTGGCAAAAAGTCAATTGCGCCACAATTTAGGTTACAGTCGTGGCTAATAATCATTTTTGCCACCAACAATGTCACACCCATGGCAAATATATATTTAGCCACAGATCATTCTATGGCCAATATTTCTTTAGCCATGACTTACATATTGATGTGGCAACATATTTGCTTAGCCACGAAACTAGTAACCAACACTAGTGGCTAAGATTTTCTTCAGACTTGTATAAAGATATTTCCTGTTAAGGTAAACGTAAAAACTTGGTTTTGTAAGAAATAAAAGGAAAATACTAAAGCTGAATAAAACTTAATCAAATATACATAATATGAAAATTTTAAATATAAAATTTTGAAAATATTTTGATTAATTTAATAAATATTTGGTATTTGTTTATTTAGTCTAATAAGAAATTTAAAACTTCTATAAAAACATACACACGTAAAGAAAATTACCATCGTCTTAATTTTTATTAATTTTTTTACAGACTAGAATAATATTTAGTGCTTTTTTCATAACATCGATAATTTAATAAATAATTAATTATTTTTTTGTTAAATATTATAATATTGAATAACATTATTCAGAGACCGCGTCACATTTAAAGAGAAAGTATGTTCAATTAAATAATTAACTTATTAACATCTATCATTGAGAAGTCTGAAACTAATATATTGTTAAGCTTTTCATTAGAAAATTGATTTACAACTTTATTTGTAAAATATTTCTAGAAGAACTTGAATTCGAGATGTTAAATTGGAAAAAAATTGGGAGAGTTTATAAGGAGAAAAAAAAAAGACAATTAGATTTAAAATGTGATTAAATAAAAAAAAGTAATCTAAAAAATTAAATTCAAAATGGTTTCCAATAAATCATTGAATAAAATGGATAAAAACATATTGGTAATAAAATAACCGATATAAAAAAAATCAATATAGAAAAACATTTTAATTATTGAAAATGAGCGTATCACACCAAAAAGTAAAATGGAAATTAAAATAATAGACTTACATGTGCAAATAATGTGAAATTTTGTTGACAAAAAGAAATATCAAGAATAATGAAAAGAAATCAATTTAGAGAAAACAAAAAATTGTACGATCTTTTCTGTGTTTTTTGGCAAAAACTGATTATTTTCGAGTTAATAATGTCTTGATCATTTATTTTAGTAATAAAACTCGGACATTGATACCCATATGTAATCATTATTCAAAAGTGATCATTATTTAGTAAAAAGTGATTAAACTTTTTTTCGTTACAAATACAACGATCTTACAAATAGTATTTGTATGAAAAATATATGAAAAAATGGATAAAAGAGAAATAAAATAAAAATGCCAACAAATGAAAACAAAAAATAATATATTAGGGGAAAAAGTATAAGGAAAATTTGATTAAATAGTTTGGAGAAAATGATTTTGTTGACTCGGGCAAAAAATGACCCGAGCATCATTACTCATTAGTCAGGAGGTCACCATTGAAAACTCGAGTAATTTTAAAAAAAAAAATATTTTATTCGCAAAAATATGTAAATCATTTAATATTTTTTCGCAAAAATAATAATGAAGTTATTTAGAAAGAAAAGAATACAATTTAAAAAGGTTTCAAAGTGTTAGCTATATCAACAAACTTAAGGTTCAATTTCGGTAGCTCATCATAAGAACTCCACAGTTAAGTGTGCTCAAGTGAAAGTAGTCTGGGGATGGGTGACCTCCTGGAAAGGATATACGATTCGCAAAAGTGAATAACTTGTGATTGTAAGTAACGAGTTGAGATAACTAGCCACGCAAGGATTAAGGTTTGACAAGATTTCATATGTAACCAAATGTCTTTGGTAGTGTGGTGGTTGCCTACCTCATCCCTTAATCATGAGGTCAAGAGTTCGATCCTTACCCACGGGAATGGAGCAACTTTTTGGCCGTGAGAGCACCCGCGTCGAGGGGATTATACACCGTTGACGTTGTCGACGGTGGACACCTCGGTTTAGACCAAAAAAAAGATTCCATATGTGAAAATAATTTCATTATCAGTAAAAAAATTTTTTTTTTTTTTTGTTTGCCACGGGAATAATTTTGGCCACGAGAATTATTAGCCACGTGAGATCCTGTGGCTAAAAATATAATTTTAGCCACGTTCTTGTTTTTCCCGTGGCTATCTGTTAGCCACGACCACTTGGGCCCGGAAGGTATTTCCGTGGCAAAGAGCTTTAGCCACGGGAAATTAGTACTTGCGCCACGAATTTAGCCATGGCCCAAGTGCTCAATTGTAGTAGTGTTTATAGTAACAAACTTATTAGTGAACTCATCTATATTGACTTAGATATATATCTCATATGTTCACATCCCCTCCTCAAACTTGATTCATCTTATTGTTTCGTAATCCAAGCTTGTTAACGAGAAAAATATGTTATTGTTGTGCACCCAAGGCTTTAGTCATCACATCAGCGAATTGCAGTCCTGAATTAATATGTCGTGTGTCCATAAACCCTTCCTATAACTTATCACGAACATAATGACAATCAATCTCCAAATGCTTTGTACGCTCATGCATGCAACACACGGTTATGTGCAATATGATATGCTGCTTTGTTATCACAAAGTAAAGGAATGGGTTTAGGAATGCTAATCATCAAGTCTTCTAGCAGATTATTAACCCAAACCATCTCTGATGTTGTAAAGGACATACTACGATACTCCGCCTCTGCTGAGCTCCTGCTAACAGTCTTCTGTCTCTTCGTTTTCCAAGAGACCAAAGCATCGAAAATACAAAATCCACTTAGTGATCTTCCAGAAAATGCACATTGTGCCCAATCTGAATGTAATACCCCATATGTTAGCCTCAGTCAACGGCAGTCAAACCATGTTTTATACAGGTATTTCAAAAAGAAATGTTTATAAAGTATTTTACGCAAACTATTAGTGTTTTATAAATCGTATTTCTACGATTATTTCTTATTTCATAATCATTTTATATTTGATGAGTATTTCAAAAAATGACATTTCATTTGTATCGCTTTAACTTTAATAATATTTTTATAATTAAATATATTTCCTATTTATTTATAATTAAATATATTTCCTATTTATTTATAATTAAATATATTTCTTATTTAATATTTATTATCGTTAATATACGTTCCTATTTTTGTATTTAAGACATAATTTCATTTAAATCCTAATTTGTGTTATATTTGTAAGTAATTGCTAATATTTCTAATCCTTATAAAATTCATATTATATGAACTCGTTAATATTAAGTTACAGCTTTAGAACGGGATATAGACATATAAGTGTCTCAAGATGCGTGATGGGCTTGTACTCGGGTTATGGTTGTGGGAAACAAAACCCTACCAAACGTACCCCTCTAGCTAGCACCCATCGACAAACACAAAAGAGAAAAAAAAAACCATATTCATCCCTACACCTCGCTTGCCTCCCTACACCAACTACACCTCTTCTGCCATCTTCACCATCTTCACCACCCTCATCTAAAACCCTATTCTGGTCTGCCATGGGAGTAGAGAAGAACACAAGAGAAAGAAAACAAAGCAACGACAAACATCACCATTGTCATTTTCATCGCTGTAAGTCACGAGTTGTTTAAACCCCTTAACATACCTTCGACTTAGAGTATTATGGTTGTGGGTAATCTTTGTAGGACCCTTAGCAAGTTTATCATCGCCAAACAACCATAGGACTAGGGGTGTAACCGAGCCAATTTGAGTTCGAGCACGGGTGGGCTTGGAATCGGCTCAGAAGTTTGAACTTGAGCTCGGAATCGGCTCGGAATTATCCGAGCTTAAAAAATCAAAGCTCTGAATCAGCTCAGATTAGGCTCGAGCTCAACTCGAGCTCTATTCGAGCTCGGTTAAATAATTTATTTCTTTACTTTCTTGAACTTGTAAGTCAAAACAAAAATAAATATATTTTAATACAAATGCAAATATAAAATACTTATTATCTATAAGAAACATATGATTATAAATGTTAAAATGGTATTTTATTAGGAACAATAAAAATTACAAAATGACAAAATAACTGAAAATAATAGATAAAACGAGCCTTACCGAACTTCCGATTTCGAGCTCTACTAAGCTCGGAATCGGCTCGGATTTGGTCCACCCCGACTCGGAATCGGCTCGGAATTAGTTTTGACCGATTTCGAGCCGAGTTTTGACCGAGCTGATTCCGAGGGCTCTACGAGCCGGCTCAGATCATTTACAGCCCTACATAGGACCACCGTGACATCACTAGTGCACACCATAATTGTTGACAGTAACAATGTTCGTTCATGTCATGTTCGTGTTTTAATTGCTTTTCGGACTGTTATTTTGATTGAGTTTTGGTACGAGTCCTTAAGTGGTCGTAATAGGGTGTTCATAGTTCAGTATGGTTGTGGTAGAGTGGTGAGTGGTGGCCGAAGAAGGCTGGTTTTAACAGCCTGTTCAGAAGCGGCAGAAACAGGGGTTGTCACAGTGCGTGTGGAACGGTTTTGTAGCGGCTGTTTCAGGGAGTCTTGTTGGTGTCAAGACCTGGTGGTTACCACCAGCATAGTCGTGGGATGTGGGATATGTCGAGGGGGTGACGGGTGGTGGTTAGGGTTGTGGTATTGGTGGCAGGAGTGGGGTGTACCGAGACAAAAACGTGAGTGTAGGGAGTTGCCGGAGTTTTGTTGCAGGGACTATGGGTGGTTCCTGGGGCCATCGGCGGTGGCTCTGGTCAAGTCAGGGTCTGGGGCTTCGGTCTGGTAGTGCGCCGTGGTGCAAGGGTGGCAGCCACCATGGTGTGGTGGTGGTTCGGGCAGTAGGAAGGGGTCGATGGGGGTTGTTTGTGGAGTCTGTCGTGGGGCTGTTTTGTTATGCACGGTATGTTGTGTCGTGGTCAGTTTTGTGTAGTGTCTGTTATGTTGTGCTATTATTATTAATATTATTATTAGTGGTACTAATGTTTATTCTTGTTATTATTATGGTTAGTATTAGTATTATTAATATAAGTTATCAGTAGTATGGTGATTAGAAGTTGTTATTAGTTTAATTGGTTTCATTAAATTGTTTAAAAAGTTTTGTGACGGTAATTTTAATTAATCACCTAATTAAGTTAATTGACTAGTCGTGCTTAATACGGTCTCGTTGTGCGTAATATATTATTTAAAGAATTAATTCGAATAATTGTTATATTATATTAGTTTGCTTAATTGTATTAGTTAGTAATTGCATATATTATATTGTTAAGTGTTGAGTATGTGGTGAAGTAATCCTACTGATTGAATGTTAGCTGCATAATTGGATTATACTGCTATCCAAGTAGGATATACCTACTCAATCTCAGGTTTAATATGATTATCTTGGTTGGCATATTACATGCGATGTGATGATTGGTCGAATTATTTATTTATACTGGTATGAAATTGTTACGTTATGCATAATTACATGAGTATTACATTACTTATTGGCATGAGAGAATAGTAGCTTTGTTGCATTCATGAGCATGACATATGCATTTGATACAGATTTGAGATATGGATTGGATACTGTTTCGATTTGGGCCCAGGCTGGTTCTGCAGATCAGACCTGGTGACCTCAGCCGTTGTGTGTGATCATGATGACGATCGAGTTATACCTCGGCCTAGGGAATGGCGGGATGGGAGTGACGGGATGTGATCACGGGAGTTTGGAGTTGTGTGTGGAATTGGATGCGGAGGTGCATCGGTTGCATGGTCTCATGTAGTTACATTCATCAATTATATTTGTTTGGTTATGTCATTCTCAACCTCGCGGTTGACCGTGTATTCGTGTGACACCTGTGATGATCCGTAATGGGGAGCAGATTTTTGACAGGTCTCGAGTTAGCTGTTTTGGGAACTCATGGGGAAGTATGAGGATGTTGAGTTGCCTACCTAGTTGATTAGCCGACTTAGTTAGTCTATCACGATGTAGCTTTGTAATTTAATGTTTCCGCTGTAGCAGTTTTGTAATTTGGTACTTCGAGTTGAGTTAAGTTAAGTAAGTTGCAACAATAAAAGTTTAAATTTAATAAGTTTTTATATAAAGTACTTTGGTTTGTTTTGCTATGTTATTCACTACCTCGGTCATTCCGAGATGGTAACAACTCTATTTATTTGAGAATGTCTTGCTAAAGGCTCTTAAATAAATGAGGGTGTTACACTGAATCACTATATGCAGTAACAGATAAAGGAGTTCCTGCTGGATAAAACAATCCTGTATTGAGTGTATTCTTCAGATATCTGACCACATGAATTGCTGCGTGCATGTGTTGTACCTGTGGTTATTGAAGAAACCGACTAAGATGTTGTGTAGAATATGAAATATCTGGTCTTGTCATGTTTAGATACAACAATCTGCCAATCAAATGCCTATATTGTTCAGGATTTTCAAGGATATCACCTGAATCAATTGAGAGTTTTAAACCCCTTGGCATTGGAAAATCAGTTGGAGTACAATCTTCCATATTCATGTCCTTCAGAATATCTAGGGCAAACTTTCTCTGGTTTACAAGCAAACCAGTTTCATTTCTAGCAACTTCTAATCCAAGTAAGAACCTAAGAGACCCCAAATCCTTGATGGTGAATGTTGTGTGTAAATCAGTCTTTAGTTGCTCAATTTCCTCAGTTGATTCTCCTGTAAGCAAGACATCATCAACTAGACCAATGCCACAACAAACTTTTGTGTAATAGCATTGAATCTAGTAAATAATGAATAGTCTTGTTTTGAGTGAACAAAATTCTGGTTTTGTAAAAATTTAGTAAGCTCTATATTCCATTGTCTTGAAGCTTGCTTGAGACCGTATAGAGACCTCTTTTGTAACACCTGATATTTCCGCCTTATAATTTTTAAAGAATTTAATATAATTTCGAGAATAAATTATACTTCATAAAATTTCATAATTTTATTTAATTAATTTGTATATTTCATTTTGAAGCATTTTAGTTTAAATGAGATTTCATTTAATTTCGTGAACGATATTTTTACGGCTTCACGTCCTCGTTCGGAAAATTTTAAATCTATTCCGTAAATTCTGATATAATGCGATTTACGTGTACGATTGCTTTTGAGTTGTTTTAGTTGTGAAATTCGTAGACTAGCTTTACTTAGCATAATTCCGACTCAACGAGTAAAAACCGACTCAAGTCCCGACTTGCCACTTAAATCCCGACTCACTCCTTTTCATATAAAAAGGGAAGTGTGGAAACCCTATTCATCATCTTCAACCTCACAACTCTTGCCTCCTTCATCTGTCCTTCATAAAAACTTTTTTACAATCACTAAAATCACCATAAATCATTCGTTTATCATCGAAATTCGACGATTTTTGTGGCTACGAATTCCTCTTCTCGAGCCCGTCGTTTTATGGTAATAAATTCCCGACTTTAGGGATGCACGAAATTCTGTCTTTTCCCTCTTCTTAATTTCGTTTGTCAATTGTGTTTTTATGTTTGTAGGATGAAGTTTTGAAGACCCTCGTGTTGATACTTTGATTATTTACATTTCTCTTGAGGATTCTTGGCTTAAATAGGTAACTTTGAGACCAGGTTACTCGACTTTAAGTCGAAAATTGCTTTGAATATGATGTTTATGTTATTGTATTGGTTTGATTGTTGTTGCTATGAAGTATTGAGTAATTTGTTTGTTTATTCATGTTTGAGGATGAATTTCATTTTTGATGTTGTGTTGTTATATTAGGAAATTGATAATAGTTAATGGGTAATTGATATCCGTCACATATTCGTAATTTTCATCTAAAAAATGCGATGTTTGCTTGTTTTAAGTCATGTTTGCGTTGCGAATCGTGATCCTTGTGGTTATTATACTTCGGTATGATGATATACATATGAAATGTTGGGGTTTACATGTTGTTATCGCTGGAATCATGCTTAAGACCGTCTGAAATCGGTTGTAATCGTATAGGAACCAAGTGGTGCATGTTGCGTGCTAGGCGAGCTGCTGCCAGCCTGTGGTGTAGGTTGCGGCCTGACCACGCAGGCATGCGGCCAGGCCTGGTGCCAGCGCTGCCTTAACCGCGACTTGCGGGCTGTTTTGGGTTGTTTTTGTTCGTTGTTTTAGCGTTTGTCGAGTGTTGTTACATGATAAAAATACTTGGTTTATGATATATAAATATATTATATCAATTTCGTAAATCAAACTTCCGTCAGTCTTATGTTAATTTATCATATGCTTAATAATAAAAAGCTATTCATTGTTTTGTCGCTTAATTAAATATCGCACGAGTTGTAAACTTATCGAATATGCGAATCGTATGCTTCTGTGATTCCGTAGTTGTTGTATGAATAAATGTTTAGGCCGTTTTTAGAAGTTAAGTTGAGGAGGAAGACCCCCCGGCCGGGCAACCAGAAGGGAAATCGGCTCCCGCTTCAAAATAACTTCTAGAAACTAGCTTAAGCGTTGTCTTGTTTGGATTGTGGCTCATGTGTATTAAATGAGTTGATTAGCGGTTGTGTTAATCGAGTTTTATAGCTTTCGGTTGTGTTAAGCTCGAATTGTTTTGAATGGAGAGCGGTGATACGATTTTTGTATCACTGTAATGAACTAATGTCACCCAAGTAAGGGATTTAGCTATACTACTACAAAAATCCTCTATTGCGTCAGTTCTAGGAGAGGTATTGCGTCGGTTCTTGTAGTGACGTATAAAGAGGGGACGTTTCATGAAACATCAGTTCCAGAACTGACGCAAAAGGTTGCTATTTGCGTCGGTTCCTACCCAAAACTGACGCAAATAGTCAGTCAAATACATCAGTTCTATTACAATAACCGACGCAAAAAGTACTAGAACTGACGCAAATAACCACTTTTTTGCGTCAGTTTCCTGTGAACTGATGTATTTGATACTTTTTTTTAGCGCCATATACGATAGTATATACGTCGGTTTACAGCAGAACTGACGCTTTTTCGTAGCTTTTTGCGTCATTTATAGGAGAACTGATGTATTTGGTAAGCTATTTTAGCGCCACATAATACGTTATTTGCGTCAACTTTGACTGGAACTGACGCTTTTGCTCTTACTTTTTGCGTCAGTTCTGTTCAAAAACGATGCAATTATTGTTTATCATTTGCGTCATTTGTTTTATGAACCGATGCAAATTATTTTTATATTTTTTAAAAAAAAAATCCGCTACCGAAATTTCGGCAGCACCTCCCTGTAAAACCAAAACGCCAAAAATTTAAAACCACCTGCATTAAGATATTCAACCAAAGGACAATACACATTTCCTTTGCACCAACAACGTTCATTCGTTCCAAACTCCAATCCAACATAACAACCAACGTTTTAAAAACGTTCATAATACAATCTAACCTAGCTAGTAACAATCCACCAAAAGTCATAGTTATTACTAAGTTAATCTATTGTAAACGTAAATTATCTAAACATTTACTAGCCCAAACTTCTCTCATCACATTCAAATCCGTCATTGACACCTGTGAATCTGCAATTTTCTGCATTTTATCGATCAAACTAAATATTATATTAAAAATAAATGTAAATGAAGAACGAAAATTGACAATGAAAAGCTAAAAGCAAGATTGAATTACCTTTTCAAAGTCGATCTCCGCAAGTTTACAATGGTAGAATGTTATGTCATACATCCATTTCATAACATAATAACCACACTCATAATCTTCTGGTTGTTGCGGACACTAAAGTTAAAAAAAAAATAAAAGTATTAGTGGTTTTCATTTACATATAACAATGTTACAGTTTAACAATACAAATTAACACAGGTTTTAAGAATAAATAAAAACAAAGGCACAACAGCAAATATTGAGAATTGAGATAGATCATAACTAAAAATAACATTCTTAATATTAAAATAAAGCAACCGGTTTTGCTTGTGACCGTCATAAACTATGATGGCGCAAAAACTTAATTCAAAACATAGACAACAACAAGAGTTAATTCCTAATATAAAAGCCGCCCAGAGTTTGAAAAGATTTGAAAGGAAACTGCTCTTTCTTGACAGGCTGCTGGAATTAAGCTGTCTTCCCTGACTCATTACGTTTATTGGCTTTATCATCCAAATGGGGGACTGAACAATTTCATTTCCCTCAGGCTCTCTCAATGCAATCAAAGTTTTGGTTGGCTTCATGCAACTTGGTGCTTCTAAATTTCTTGTATTTAACTACGAACACTTGAACTCTGATTGACTGATTACAAAAAGTAGTTACTCCAAAGCATTAAATCATCCTAATGAAAAGACACTAGCTAGTAGCTAACCAAGCTATTCCTTTCCTATCTTTTCCCACAGCATATTTATCAGCGAAACTATCACACCTGCTGACCTGCTACTGAAGGAAGTAAATTGAATAGGCCTTCGATCCCATAGCATAGACACGACTAAAGATGGAGTAATCGAGGTTTGTGTACCTTCGATCTGCTGCCTGTAAGACAATGACTTAAAACTATAGAAGACTAATGTAGCTACCAGCTTCACTTTTCTTTGTCTTCCTCCTTTATCTACTTTCAGGTGTCCCTTTATAAAAGCCTCTCAGAAGAAATTTTCAATGACTTAAAACTAGAAGATGTCTGGATGGAAACGGCCAGGTATGGAACTGCTTTGCTGCGCCTGCTTCAGATGCATGCTCAATGCATAATTAGTAACCTGTGATCAAAGATGGTAACATGTTCTTGTCAAGACCTTTGAATAAAAAACTACACGAAACGATCATAAATGGTTACAGCACCTTGTTCGGACGGAGGAAAATTAAGGGAAGCCTAATTACGATGTTTTCAACATTGGAAAGATATGGATCCCCTTTCTCTCCCTCCATTACAGGAGGGGTCCCTAAGTCTAAAAAGTTGAGTCATGGCGAGTCTGACAATGGAGACCTGTGTCCAACACCTATACTCAAATTTGAGTGACATAGTCCGTACAAATCTTTGACAAAGACGGGTTCAAGGTCTGTTTAATATGCAGTCAGTAAACAACTGTAGTGGCGGAAAATTTTGTAAAGGCTGAACATAAACAGGTCAGCAGAACAGACCAGAAATCCAGACCTGAACAGACCCTTAAACAGACTTGAAACGGACCTGAAAATGGCGTTGAACACAGACCCGAACAGACCCACTATAGGCGTGAATTCAAACTTCAAAACAGACCTTAAAGTGACGTGGGAACTGACCTGAAAGACGCCTACAATCAGGCCTTAAAAGACGCCTAAATCAGACCCCAACCAGACTGAAATCAGACCTGAACATGACGCAAATATCACACCCATATCACACCTGAAAATGACGTTGAACCCAGACCCAAAAAGACCCAATATAAGCGTGAAATCAGACCTGAAATAGACGTATAAGACAGACCCGAAATAGACCAGAAAGTACCATAGCACCACACCTACAAATTTCTACATTGACAGTGGCTTGTAAACTATGCAATTCGAACCCATTTCAATTACTTAGCTTACATGTGATCCCAAGGAACACGTCAATACTCATTATGAGAAGCTACTGGTTGTCTATCCGTATGCATTCATGTGCTTGTATATATATTCTGACCAAGATGTAATCTTTTACCTCATCCAATAAGATTCACCTTTTATTTTCTTCTTCTTTAGATTGACCCATCAATATAAGCTATTACTGATATTTTTTTCTGAATGGTATTCAGAACCGTCTGATATAGAAACACAAAACAAATCTTTTATCATTACTCTTCACATTTCAGTATTTCATTTCGGTCACCTGTCGCGTGTCAGACACTTGAAGTGTCCAACACGACACTGTAACACTTCATTTTAGACTAAAAAATTGAAAGTTTCACGGAAAATTACCGTTCAGACACTCTGAGACCATGTCGAGTTTCAGACCCAATTCACAATCTGCGTTTCAGCACCTTACTGGGAGTGTTTTCATTGTTGGTTCTGGTATTGTATCGAGTAGCTGATATGCGCACATCAGCACGTCCTAAGCGCGACCGAAGCCCAACCAACGTTCGCCTCAGGTTTGTCTCTCCTCCTCCCCAAATCAGTCATAAACCACTCTCTAAATCATATTCATCTGGTGTTACGACTACATCTGGTGTTACGACTCATATAACCATCACCAAACACAGTTAAGGCTAAGAAATATGTGTCAGACGATATGGATTTAAAGAAAGTAAAGACTGTTAAAGCTAAGTTAGAGAACTACATATAATTCACAGTAACAGCAACATTAAGATTAACAACAATTTAGCAACAGTCAATTGAACTAGATGAAGATAGACGAAGATAAAACTTACATGTAATTGGCGAAAAACCTAGGGTTTGAGCGAATGGCAGTTGTTTTGCGTTAATCTTGCAATTGATGAATTGAATAAGGTATTTGAAGTCGAAATTGGAGTTCAAGATGACGGATTTGATGAACAAATTTGGAAGAGTTTATGAAGATGATGTTTATTTCGTGAGGTTTAGCAATATGAAGAACACAGTGTTATATTATTTTGAAGTTGGAATTGAAGAACGAAAGACCTGTTTGCAGTTTAGGTCTTCTAATTAGTTACCATAAACGTCAGTTTAACAAGAAACTGACGCAAAAGGTTTAAACAAAATGCGTCAGTTTTCAAAAAAACTGATGTTTTTACTTAAATACGTCAGTTTTCGAATAACCGACGTTAATTATACATCAGTTCTAAATAAAGAACCGACGCAAATAACTAAGCTATAGGCCAAAATTGTACTCCCGCCAAAATAAAGAACTTTTTGCGTCAGTTTACTTATAACCGACGTAAGTTTGTTGACGCATTAGATGATTTTTGTACTAGTGATATATATGCTCGGGATTGCTTGAAGGTCGTGCGTTTCAGCGCTCCGGTCCCCGAGTGTCGTTTGGTGTAGGTAACAGTATCGAGAGGTCTGGCCAGGTCTTAGGCATATAGTCAGCGGTTACGCTATACCTAATTTCGGAGGTCGTGCGTCTCAGCGCTCCGGCAGTTGGAGGTCGTGCGGAAGCGCTCCCGTCGTTAGAGGTCGTGCCTATGCACTCCGTTAGTCAGAGGTCGTGCGTATGCGCTCAAATGGCTTTCATTCTATTCTTGTTTGTTTATTAGCTTGTATGCTAATATTGTCTTGGATGGTGTATCCTTGGTTAGAGGTCGTGCTCATGCGCTCCCTTAGTTGGAGGTCCTGCTAATGCGCTCTTATTGTTGTTTGATGGCTTGGTTATTGTTGTTTGTGTGATTGGACATGCCACCTAATTGTTGGTCTTTGAGTCGATCACTTGGTTGTTTACCTGTTTTGATATTATTCCAAATATTGATTTCGATTCTATTTCACATGCTGATTCATGCCGTTTTCACATGTTTTGACTTATCGTTCATGCTTTGATCATGTTAATTATGTTTGGGAATGCATATATGATTGTTTCTTAAATTATATACATGTTCTTGTGTACAAGATGTTTTGTATTACCGTACATGTTTTCTGACAAAAAGGGCAGGGAGAACCTCGAGTTACTCCCCACTGACTGTGGCGTACATGTTTCATGTGTGTAGGTTGGTGCTGTTTGGGGAAGACGTGTGGATAGCGAGCATTTTTTATTATTCGACAGTTATCCCTTTACGATTAGTTTAGATTTAAATTATATTGCTATCGTGGGATACCTTACCCCTCGTTTATTTAAGTATTCTTGTATAATTAATACTTTCTTATTAGTTTTAGATTTCCGCATGTTGTTTTCGATATTCCGCGAAAGAGCTTTAATCGATATGTCGAAAGTTCTTAAAAGTTTCGTTTTTCCGCTGCATATTACTTGTTTATCTTTATGTTATATCGCGGGGTGTCACATCTTTAGCTTGCAAAATTGCCCTGGTTTAGCTTTGTTATATTCCTTTAGTGGCACCATATAAACCTCATAATCAATAAAGTCATGCAAGAATGCATTATTGATATCTAATTGAAAGAGAGGCCAACCCTTTGAAGCTGCCACTACAAGTAGTATATATTCTAATTGTTGCAAACTTTGCAACAGGAGAAAAAGTGTGATTGTAATCTTTATATTTGAACTGATTGTAGCCATTTGCTACTAATCTAGCTTTAAATCTCTCTATGGTGCCATCTGCTTTATGTTTGATCTTGTAAACCCATCGAGAACCTATAGCTTTGTGTCCCTTAAGTAACTCAGATAATTCCCAAGTATTGTTATCATCTAAAGCTTGTTGTTCTTTGTTGATAGCATCCATCCATCGAGGATCATTTTTAGCATGAGCAAAAGAAACTGGTTCCATTTCACTTATAACATTAGCCAAAGACTGAATGTAATCATCAGAAAAATAAACCAAATCAGCAAAAAGTGCAGAACAGACTGCATTTGATCTGTGTATAACTTGTTTTGTTTTTCCTGGTAAAACAAAACCTTTTAATCTTGAGGAAATCTGCCTAGGTCTAGTAGATTGTCTGATAGTAGTTGTATCCACGAGACCATTAGAAACCATATCTGTAGTGACCTCCCTAGAATTAACAACTGAAGGTATACTAGCAACAATATATGTATTGTCAGGAACTGTATTTGTGACGATTGGAACAGATGTTGTATTATTGTCTAATCCAAGGTGAAATATGTCAACCAAATCATCATCTATTACAGTTAAATCATCACTAACAGAAGGACATACTTTATCTTTAAAAGGAAACTTGTCTTCTTGAAATATAACATTATCCCTTGCAACAAAGGTTGTATGATTGTTTAAATCATACAATTTATACCCTTTCTATCCATATGGATAGCCAATAAACACACATTGTCTTCCTTTGGCAGCAAACTTATCCTTTTCAGAATTAGTCTTTGGAGTAGGAGCAAAGCAAAGACAACCAAAAACTTTTAATTCATCATACATAGGAATCTTCCCAAAAAAAACTTCAAAAGGAGTCTTCTAATTCAATAAGGAGGTAGGCACCTTATTAAAAAGGTAAATAGCAGTCAATACACTATCTTCCCAAATCTTAATAGGTAGATTAGAATGTAACCTCAATGCCCTTCTGTTTCAATTAAGTGTATGTGCTTCCTCTCTATTCTCCCATTCTGCTGTGGCCTGCCCACTATACTTCTCTAATGATAGATGCCATATTGCTGAAAGAGATGAAAACACTGCTCCTGGAATAATTATGATCCATTATCACTTCAAAAGCTTTTAATCTTGCAATCAAATTGCGTCCTAACAAAGGCATGCAATTCTTAATCAAACCAGGCACTTGAAACTTGTTTTGAAACAAATAAATCCGAGTTATTCTCGAATGATCATCCAAAATAGTGAGGAAATATTTAGCTCTTGATGTTGTTGGTGTCCTATATGGACCCCATAAATCCATATGAACCAATTCAAATAAGGTAGAAACATGAGAATAATTTCTAGGAAAAGGTTGAGTATGTAATTTGGATATCATGCAAGTTTCACAGGAAAAATCTTGATTATTATCAATAGGCATTACATGTCTTAACTTGTCAATGGAACTGTGTCCAAGTCTAGAATGTAGAAGTTGAACATTACAAACATGTGAAGTAAAATGATACTGAGGCTTGCTTCCAATATCCATTGTAGCCCCTGTTTGTAATGTATTCTTCTTTTTATGTTGCTGAAATGGCTCAAACCAGTACAATCCTCCCTTATTTTCTGCCAATCCCAAAGGTTACTGGGAAGGTCCTGGAATGCACAATATTTGGAAGTAAATAACACAATCATAGGAGAATGATGTATTTATTTGCTTACTGATAATAGATTTTGCTTAAAATCTGGAACAATTAGCACATTCTTCAAATGAATATTAGGTGTAAGAATAGTATCCCTATTATGTGAACAAGCTTGATAATTCCATCTGGAAGACCAATCATAATAGATTTTTGCAATACCCTAATATTGCACAATATTTGTTCATTTGGTTTCATATGGTCAGAAGCTCATGTATCCACAATCCAAGACACTTAACCATAAGTGGGAGCAACAGTGTAAGCTTGTGAATATAAGTCTTTATGCCTGCAAAGTTTACTGAAGAAGATGATCCTGCTGTATTGTCAGTCATAGCTTTATAGACTTGTTGTATAACATTATGCACAATACCATCCATAAAAATCTGATCCATGCCATGTCTCTGGTTTTGAACATCAGCTTTAGATGTTGTGCCAGGAGTGTCCAAAAGATTATCAGACATAGGCATAGAATCAACATTATTAGCCCTTCTATGATAGACATTAGTCTTGTTAGTATCATTGTTATGCCTACCCCTGCCTCTGCCTTGACCATTATTATTACCACGAAGTTTAAGGTAGCAATTAGCTACAAGATGTCCTTTCTTCCCACAAAAATCACAAGTTTTGAAGTAATAACAGTCCTCCAAATTGTGACCACCTTTCTTGCAGTGAGTACAAAAATTTTGTGACTTGTCATCTTGTGGATCAAGCTTCTGTCTCTTCCAGTCAGCTTGATGGACTTCGAAGTACGAGAAGAAGCAAAAGCATTTGCCTCTGGATGAACAACTGCATTCTCAGATATTTGTCTCTGTTTTTCTATCTTTTGCGATAGACCCAATGCTCTATTTAATGGAGGAAGGGGACATTGAAATAACTGTGGTCCTCATAGTATCAAAAGCATTATTCAACCCCATTAAGAAATGAATCAATTTTGAATTCTTTTCTCTGTCAAGAATACGCTTCAGCAACTGACAGGAACAACTGTCAAAAGCACCACAAGTACAATATGGTACAAGATCTATAGCATCAAGATATTCCCAAGCATGCTTCATCTTGCTATAGTACTCAATTAAACTAGCATTATCTTGAGAAATTTGTCCTAGATCTTTCTTGAGTTGATAGATCTCAAGACCATTAGTCTGACCATAGCGTTCCAGGATTCATCCCATAATTCTTTAGAAGTAACAGCATATTGGACTATTTCACTAATCTGAGATTCCATAGAATTGGTGATCCATCGTTTAACCAGTAAATCACAACGAGTCCAGTGATTAAAACATTTGTCTTTCTTATCGAGAATCCTAAAAGAACCATCAATAAATCTTTCTTTATTTTTTGCAACTAAAGCTTGATGAATTTCTCTTTTCCATTGGAGAAAATGTTCACCATTGAATTTTATATCAGTCAATTTTAATGATGGTTGATCAGTATTGGAGATATACAAAGGATCATCAAAGATCTCATAAGTAGCAGGAGTAGAAGATGAAATATCACTAGTCATATTTGCATAAGAACAATAAAATCGAAGAAGAAGAAATAAGAGAGAATAACGAGTATAAGAGTTGATGAGAAGCAGAAGTAATCACACCAGTAGTAATGGAGATTCAACGGAATGCGGAAGCAATATAGAAGAAAGATAATAAAGATCATCACCAAGAACGACTGATACCATGTGAAGAGTAATGTACCTCCATTAATGGTGTAACAATATAGCTAAAATTGGTTAAAGTTAGTTATAGAGAGAGAGTGGAAGAGAGAATATTAGAAAGTAAAGAATTGTAAATTGTATTAGGTAAACATTCGGTTACAAGCACTATTGTCTTTATCCCATGAAATATAAATTCATGGGAAATAAGCTCACTCGTCTAATTCATGGGAATTTGCTAAAATTGTTTGGTTGTCAATGTGGAAATTCACTTCCATAGGAATTTCAACACACGAAAGGGGAGTCGGTAAACAACTTCCCCCATTTATACAGGAAGTTACTTCCATGGGAAGTGTCACTTCCCCTATTTATACAAAAAGAGGGCAACCAAACAACTCTCTTATTTACACTCCATGAGAATTTCACTTCCCATGTTTTTCTAAGGCAACCAAACAAGTTTCGGTTATTTCCCATGAATTGTATATAGGAACTTACTGCATAAGTTAAATTCTTAGATGAATCAAACGACCCCTTAGTAATTGGGTATCCGTAAAAAAAAATTTAAGTCAATGCTGGTTTCTCGTGAAGCAACCAAGAGCTACATGCATTTTTGACTTTTGCCATCCTAATTTCCTGGTCCAAATGATATCTGACCAAATAGCCCATTATTTTTGGGATCCTTCATCATCTAATTCAATTCATTCGGCCCATTTTAGGATAGCATTGGCTAAGGTCACGTGGTTCCGCTCCTTTATCTTGCAAGGCTATGTATGAATTGCACTTAATTTTTTATTTTTTATAATAATTGGAGTTGAACTAAATTAAACTGAGTTAAAATGCATTAAAGTGAGCGGCATAAAGCTGACATAAATTGAAGTTTGAATTTTTTGGATAATCATCAAACCAATCAACTAACAAACCAATCGTAATAATCGACCTTGATAGAAATTTATTCATAGCATTTCATAGCGAAATTCCCGTCTCCTTGTGTTCGACCCCTATTACTACATTAATTTGTGTCTAGAGAAATTATCTTTATTAGGTGTCCAATTAGCCTATCAGCATACTTAGTATAAGCAACTAGTTTCATTAAGGCAGTACTTAGCAACTTAGTTGATAACATTTTCCCTTATTCAAGCTAGTATAAATGTTAAGCTAAACCATTGTAATAGTTTGATAACTCAAATAATTGTAAACCTAAAATATAATATGTCAAAGATAAGCTAGTTGTAGCTAGCTTATCATTGAACTTGCTCTAAATAAAAATATATTGCATCTAATAACAATAAAACGGAAATGCATGCGTTGCTCTTGAGGTTTGCAATACAGCATCAAATTCCCAAATTTAAAAAACTTTAAGAGGTCATAACTCGTGCTTATGAAATCGAAATGTGACAATTTTTTTTTTCAAATAAATCTTCTTTTCAAGAACTACGTTTGGAAAAGTAATTCGAGTTTGGAACTCATGACTAAGAGATATGGTCACTTAAAGTTTGTCCGATCAAAAATATTTTAACATATAAAAACTCATAGCCATGAGATCCAAATACGACGATTTTTCTCGAAATCCCTAGTTCTCAAAATGACAATTGAGTTGAAAAAAATCGTCACATTCCGATCTCATAAACACGAGTTATGACCTGTCAAAATTTTCCGGATAAAAATTTGAGTATTTCTTTCAAAATGACAAATATCAAGGACACCGTGTGTAACACCCTAAGAGTATCAGTGGAAAGTTGTCCCAAATGGGGAAAATATGTGTTTGTGTGGAGATTTGTCTCACGTCGGTAGAAGGTAAAGCTTGTGATATGTTTATAATAGCTCTCACCAACCACTTAGTAACAAGGGCCTTGTGCTTGTGGGTTTAAGTGATGATAAATAACGGACCTAAAAGTGCACATTCATCTTATTGAGTTTGTATTACGACGGTAACGGATCTTATTGAGTTTGTGTTACGACTTTGTGTTACGACGGTAACGGGTCGGGTTGTTACACCTTGTACATTTTTCAATAATAAAATATTGTTTTATTTAAAATTTATTTCTCACTAGTCTCTAGTTCTCTACCGATTCTCTTTCTATAACAAACTACACCCACTTTACCTAACTTCTTTAATGATCGACAATGAAATTGTAAGTTTCTCAATTTGTTATCATCCATCAATAAATTTAGACTATTTGTATGAATCCATATAGACAAAAAACAATTCCTACCACTTATTTTCCAATTAATTTCTTCTCATGCAAATCACTAATTTCTCCTTGACAATGAATTTGATTTCATATTAACTCTTATTCCAATAAAATAAATCAAATAAATACAATTTCCTATAAGAAAAAAAAACACCAAAAAAATGTCTTCTAACAATGAGAAGCAACTCCACCTGATTTTCCTACCATACATGGCTCCAGGCCATATGATGCCAATGATCGAAATCGCCCGAATATTGGCTTCACAAGGCGGTACCAAAGCGACTATAATTACCACCCCTGCTAACGCCTCTCGCTTCCAAACCACCATTAACCGCGACAATAAAACAGGACAAGTAATCACATTCCTCACCGTTCCCCTTCCCACAAAGGAAGTTGGCCTACCTGAGAGTTGTGAAAACCTGGTTTCAGCACAAACCCGTGAGACGACCTTCAAACTTTTTCGAGCCATAGAGATGCTTCAGCCCAAACTGGAGACAATGCTGGTCGAAAACAAGCCTGACTGCATTGTATCCGATTACCTTTATCCTTGGACAGTTGATGTTGCGGAAGGAATTGGTATTCCAAGGCTTGCATTTAGTGGCAGCTGTTTCTTTAATCAATGTATTTGTTATAGCCTTGAGACTTATCGTCCACACGACAAAATTGTATCGGAAAAGGAGGAATTTTTAGTCACAAATTTGCCTGATCATATTACCATAACAAAATCACAATTACAAGATCTTGTAAAGGGAAAAACCAGTTTCAATGCGTTATTTGACAGATTGAAAGAAGCTGAGAAGAAGAGTTTTGGGGTACTGATTAATAGTTTTTACGAGTTAGAACGCGATTATGCTGATTATTACAGGAAAGTAATAGGAATTAGGTCATGGCATATAGGCCCATTGTCTCTCTTTAATAGATCATTACACGATAAACTCGAACGAGGGGACAAATCTACTGTTGATGCTCATGATTGCTTAAGCTGGCTTGATTCGAAAGACTCCAATTCTGTGCTCTACATTTGTTTCGGAAGTTTAACCCGCTTTACGCAACCTCAGATCACCGAAATGGCAAGTGCCCTACAAAATTCAGGACGCTCTTTCATTTGGGTTCTTGGAAAAATTATGAAATCTAGTGATGACGAGAGCCATAGCGAACAAGAAGCCGAGGAATGGTGGTTACCAGACGGGTTTGAAGAAACTTTCTTAGCGAATGGTAAGGGATTCGTAATCAAAGGCTGGGCGCCGCAGGTGCTGATCCTGGAGCACAATGCAATAGGCGGGTTTATGACGCATTGTGGGTGGAACTCGATCCTTGAAGGGGTGTGCGCCGGGGTGCCATTGATCACGTGGCCGGTTTTTGCGGAGCAATTTTACAATGAAAAGTTGGTGACTCAAGTCCTAAAGGTTGGAGTAGCAGTTGGAAACATGGTGTGGAAAGCATGGGCGACGGACGAATCAGAGCTGGTTGAGAAAGAAAAGATAGAAATGGCTATAAGCAAAGTGATGGGTGAAGGGGATGAGGCTAAAAATGTTAGAACCAAGGTGAAAATGTTGAAGGAGTTAGCTTATAAAGCTGTGGAAGCAGAGGGATCTTCCAACAAAGATATGAAAGCACTGTTGCAGGAAATCAAAATGCATAGGCAAGGTTAAGAATAAATTTGTGCAGGCAATAAAGTAGTTGATTTTATAGTCAATTTAGGGTATTCGCGGCCTATGAATTCATGAAGGGGAAGGCTAGTGACCTTAATTTACTTATCTAACAAGATCAGATAGGTTGCTCAGTTGCTCCTATTCCTAATTTAAAGATAGCCACTTAACCAAATTTGTGTATTAATGTTGGGGTTTGTTTGGTAAAAGGTAACTCATTATATAAAAAATGAGTTTAGTAAATGTTGGAATAAAATGGCTCAAAATAAGTGTTTACGAAGCTAGTGTTTGGTAAATGTTGGAATAAATGGCTCAAAACAAGTGTTTACAAAGCTAGTGTGTTTTTCTTGTCCCACGTAGAAAAAATAAAACAAGTCTTATTGGTTTATATTGTACTTCTATACCATATAGTTTAAACTTGTGAGTGGACCTTTTGTGGAGGTCGACAAGTTCGAGCTAGGCCACACACGCATGCGCGCTTGGGCTCTGGGCTCTGGGTAGAACACATGTGGTGCAAGCCTTCAGCTCCTTTCATTTTTTAAAACAAAATTATCTTCTGTTTTTGTACAATTCCGAGAATAATTGGTTCAGTCTTCGAAATTGCATACTGTAACATTCTAGACTCATTGGTGCAGTCTACGGGGTTGAATAGTGAAGTCTTCCACACTGAATATTCAGATTTCAACAACCTTGTTTTTCCTAAACAAAATCGTTAAATGTTATGCTTTCTAATGGCTATATATACGAGCTCTGAAAACTTATTTCAACACAACAAAACTCATTCTTTCTCTAATACTTTCTTTCTTACTTACTCTTCTTCCCGTTCTTTAATCTACAAAATTTCTCTGAGATATTTTGGCAACGTTCTTGGCTGTTCTCAATTCGCATCTGCGGCTTTGCATACACCAAAGTTGCAAAGGTTGTGTTAATCCTGGGGGCCGAGTGCCAAAGAGGTCGTGTGTATTAGACGGGGCATATTTGACTTTAGGACAGTGGCTCTTCGTCATGTCGCTACCATCTTCGCTTCAGATAAGATCTTTCCTTTACATTTTTTCAGTACTTGCATAACAATCTAAAGTCAAATAGAACAGTATCATGACTGGTCCTGTAGTTTCTGTTGTACCCTTTTCTGCTCCTTCCCCTATCATTCCTGACATGTCTAAGTTAGATCTTTTCAACGGAAAAAATTATAGAATGATGTCAGATAGAATGAATTTTTTTCTTAGTCAAATTGGAGTAGATTATGCACTTACTGATGACGATGTTCCTGCAAATTCTGGGAGGAATTTTATCAAAGATAACAAAACGTGTAGAGGAATGCTTTTGCACTATATGGAGTATGCCTTATATACGATTTATAGTAAACACAAAACTGCAAAAGAGATTTGGGAAGCTTTAAAAACCAAGTATGGATCGGATGATTTTGGTACTAAAAAATACGTTTGCAATCGCTGGTTGAGTTGTAAAATGTCCGATAACAAACCTGTTTTGGATCAAGTTCACGAGTATGAAAATTTATGCGCTGAAATCACCGCTGAAGGTATGAGCATTTATGAAATTTTTCAAGCAAACTGTTTACTAGACAAATTACCTTCATCTTGGCAAAACTATGTTTCTTCCATGAAACATAAGCAAAAAAAATTTACTCTTTTAGAACTTGTTTCGCATATCAAAGTTGAGGAACAAAATCGTATTCAATCAAAAGGAAAAACTGTTTTTAAACATTCGTCTTCAAACGCCAACTTAGTTGAAAAGAAAAAATGTTTTTTCTAAAAATCCGAGACAAGTTTCAAAAGGCTCGAATCATGTTCGTGGTACTAGAGAAAATACCAGTTTCAAAAGGGAATCTAAAAGGGAATTCAAAGTTAATTGTTTTACTTGTGGTAAGCCTGGACATTCTCCAAGAGTCTGTCCAGAAGGTTTTTCTCCAAATGGTAAGCGCAACAGAGCCGGTAAATCTCAAGCACGTCTAGCTGAATCTGACGATATCATTGCTGCAGTCGTATCCGAAGTTAATTTGGTAAGCAATTTGTCTGAATGGGTCGTTGATACTGGAGGAACTTAACACATATGCTCTAGTAAAGAAATGTTCAAGGAAAGAAATGTTCAAGGACTACCATACCGTTTTCACAGATGAATGTGTTTTTATGGGAAATTCTAGCACTATAAAGGTACTAGGTAAAGGCAAGGTATTTCTTAAACTTACTTCTGGCAAGACCATTGAATTGAACAATGTTTTACATGTTCCTGAAATCCGGAGGAATCTAATTTCGGGTGCTCTTTTGAACAAAGCTGGAATCAAGTTAATTTTCGAGTCTGATAAACTTGTGCTTACCAAAAATGGAATTTTTATTGGAAAAGACTTTTATAATAGTGGTTTATTTGTACTAGATATTGAAACCATTAATAATAATCCTTTTTCTTCTGTTTATATTGCTGAGTCTGTTTCTTTGTGGCATGCTAGACTTGGACATTTGAACGTTGCTTCGATTAAAAGACTGAAACAACAAAATATAATTCCATCATTCAGTAGCACCTGTTTCGATAAATGTGAGGTATGTGTCGAAGCGAAATACTCAAAAACAACCTTCAACAAATGTGTCGACCGCTCTAGTTCTCTTCTTGAGCTTATTCATTCCGACTTGGGAGATTTCAAGTCAATCATGAGTAGAGGAGGTAAACATTATTATATTACTTTTGTCGATGATTTCTCTAGATATACTAAAGTGTATTTGTTCAGTACTAAAGATGAAGCTGAGGAAAAATTTGCGATCTTTAAAGATAAAGTTGAAAATCAGTTAGATCGAAAAATCAAAAGAGTTCGATCCGACAGAGGCGGTGAATATGAAGGTAACTCTCTAAAAAGTATTGTGAGCTTAACGGTATTATTCATGAGTATACTGCTCCCTATGCACCCCAACAAAACGGTATTGCGGAGAGGAAAAATCGTTCTCTTAAAGACATGATGAATGCCATGCTCAGTAGTTCAGGTATGCCTAAAACTTTTTGGGGTAAATCTATTTTATACGCTTGTCATGTACTAAATCGTGTGCCTCACAAGAAAACTAATAAGACTCCTTATGAATTGTGGAAAGGATTTATACCTAATTTGAACTATCTTAAAGTATGGGGTGTCTAGAAAAAATAGGGATTCCAGATTTTCAAAGGACTAAAATTGGATGTAAAATCGTGGATGGAATTTTTATAGCTCGTGCTGCAAACAACGCTACTTATCGTTTTATTTTAAAAGAGTCATCAGGTTTTGGTCCAATTAGAGAGTCTAGAGATGTCGAATTCTTTGAGCACATTTTTCCAATGAAAGAGAATCTACCTCATATGTCTGTGGCGTCTTCTTCCACTATTCATTCCGCTAACTCTGATAATGCAGATGAACATGTGGAACCTAGAAGGGGTAAACACATAAAAACTCCAAAGAGTTACGGATCAGATTATGATACTACATATCTCACGCAATATGAATCTTTGAGGGAACACGAGGTTTGTGCTTTTATACTCGAAGAAGATCCCATAAATTATAAGGAGGCAATGAAATCCATCGACTCCACTTTCTGGTTAGAAGCCATTAATAGCGAAACTGATTCCATCATGAGTAACAACACCTGGATTCTGACCGATTTGCCTAGAGGTTGCAAACCTTTGAGCAATAAATGGGTGTTTAAAAAGAAGATGAAATCTGATGGTTCCATTGACAAATATAAAACTAGGTTAGTAGTTTGCGGAAATCGTCAAACGAAAAGTATTGATTTCTTCGATACTTATTCTCCTGTCACGAAAGTGGCTACCATTAGAGCTTTAATTACACTTGCATCAATTCATAATCTTATTTGTAACAACACGGATTTTAAATGCAAATAAGCTAGATAAATATAGCATATTATATTAAAATATCATTGTGGTGGAAACACCATGACAATAAATCCGAGTGTTACCAAAATAGAAAAAAAATAACACTTAACTACGCATACAACTACTCTCGGAAATGGAAACCCGTCCAAAATAAAACAACAAGGTTCAATTATTAAACATCATATTTATTATTTATTATATCTCTCTCATAACCCATCCAAGACCAAGAAGCACATCAACCTGAAAAAATATCAACATCCACCGTTAGTGGGGAGTAACTAGGAGTTCTCCCAGCCATGACTTAAGAAAATCAGGAAACAATTATGAACAAATATATGAGACAACATATAATCCATTTAAAATATGAAAACATGTAAACTTCATAAAAGAAATCAAATATCAAGTAAATAATCACAAATGAGTAGGCAATATCAAGACATGAAAGTAATACAACATGATTCTTTAAAATGTGTCACCAACGTGCAATCTTTATTTTACTTACATGATTATATGAAATACTGTGAAAAAATGTGGTCATAATGAAAAGAAATAGAACCAATTTATCCGAATAATATATAAAAGTGGTATAAACATCCAGAACTTGGACCATAATTACATAGAATAACACGAGACAAGAACTAGCATCTTCTAAGGCCATAAACCTGAACCCTAAACCTCGGTGTCATGAACCTGACACAAAAATAACCCTACGGTGGGACACATAACAGTGAACTCGTGCCTAGGACTGGCCAGACTCTCGAGGGACATAACAGTCTAGTTAAGGCGTAAATGTGCAGACCCTTAACCAGTCAAGGCGTAAATGTGCGGACCCTTATTGACCCCCAAACGACATATCCATAGACTCATAAGAGTATCCAATACAAGGACGGTCAACCCACAGCAGGCCATTAACCTGGCCATGCCAGGGTGCTAGGTAGGCCATAAACCTGAACCTACCCAATTTGGTATTGCTCATCTCAAGTAGATCATAAACCTGAATCTACTCGATATCTTGTACTCTAGCTAAACCATATATAAAATGGAACAAAGTCCAAAAGATAACAAATTGGCACCATGAATAACATCATGTTAACATGCCAACACGCTCATAATCAAGCGATAAATAATATCAGATCAAGTTCAACAATTGGCCATCAAAGTTAAAGCATAAGATCAATATGTCCAATATAAAAACAAGGACACCCATTTCAATATATAATTTACGAAATACGATATCATAAAAAGGTGTATACATGACATTTAGGACTGTACAAGTAACAATCAATTCTTAACACAAATGTTCATAATGAATTTCACATTACATATGTCCTCTACCGTAAAATTCATAATTAGTTCAAATAAAATCAAAATGATACAAGGCCAATTGGGTTGGATTAATAAGACTCTTACCTACAATCTTTGTCAGATAACCATTTCCAAATGACGAACATAACAGAGATTTATAAATTGATCTTTACACTATGTCAGAAAACGTCGCACAAAAAGTATCGCTTCATAAAACGGGTTCACCAAATCATTTTGGAGCAAAGTAAAATTCTAACATCATCTAAACTCTTCAAATTTTAAATTACCCATAATATTTTTAAAGTATAAAAATGGTTTTAGAAATAATCTTTGAGCTACTGTCCGTTTCGCGAGTATTTCAGCGCGTTGTTCGTAAACATTTTATTGTGAACAAAAGACATGTAAGAAAATTACGAAATTTTACAGTTAGACATTCGACTTAAAATAAATATGAGTCTATTTTCAACTTTTTCAAAGACGGACATTTTAATATGGAGAAATAAAATAAATAAAAATATTCCATAATAAATTATTTAACCCTATTTTATAATTTTATCTTAAAAGGCATGTAATATGTGATTTCATCCATAAATAAACAAATAATTAAGAAAAATATGTCACAAACATTAATAATTTATTTTTCATATTAATAGGTCAGAATATACCTAAAAGTAATTTATAATTAATTTATTTCTATTTATTTATTATTCAACACAATTAAACTTTATTTATGGATTAATTAGCCATAAAAATTCAAAAATAATTATAAAAATTAATAATTCGACATGCAAAATTTTAATATACTAAAATAAGTCATCCTAAGATGAAAAATTCAAGTTTCACATTTATTTTTATATTTTACATATTTACTAGAGATTAATTGCCGAAAAACACAAATATATATTAAATACGAGCAATAATAATTATAAAAATAAAATAATCAACTTAAATTCTGTAAATATATTTATGTACTAGAATAAAAATAAAAGAAAGAATTTTCGAAATTTTTTATTTATGTTTTCTTTATTTTTTAGACGATTTCTCACATAAAACCGTAATTAAATATCAAATAACAACAATTAAACATATAATAATTTTAGGACTCAAATATACACATACAAACTCATAGATAATGATAATAAATCAAAATACAATCAAAAGTATAATTTTCATAATCTATATATTTCACACACTAATTAGATTGTCAAATCGCATAAAAACACAATTAAATCATAAAAATTATTAAATACTTATAAATTCATCACAAGTAATAAAAATTACTATTTATTTATATAAATCATGAATCTCGTATATTTCCATGATTTTAAACATCATATATATTATCAATCTTGTTATAAACTCATAAAAGCACTTGAAAATTAAAAATCATAGAAAAGAGAAAACCTAGTTACCTTGCAAGAGATTAAAATAAGTAAATAAGTAGAATAATGTTATAAGATCAACCTAAATGATCTCCTTCAAAAAGGTCTCTTGATCACCTCCTTGCACAAACATAAGAATTAAAACAAACTATCAAATACTACTCTAATAAAAATTATGATAAAGAAAATGAGAAATAAATAAGCACTTAAACTTACTAAAATATGGGATAAAAGTGATGTCAAAAATGAAAGAAATGAATGTTGGAAATGGGGGATGAAAATTCACGCCAAAGAGCAGAAGAAAGATTATTTTGTTTTGTTTTGTGTTGGGTAAGTTGTGACTTGTAGAGTAAATAAGTAGTGTAGGCTTAGGATATTAATTTAAGAGATTAGGCACATGCCTATTAAGACCTTGGGCACCAAGGAACCAATTTTTCAACTTAGCATGTGCCTAGGTAATGATTACACAAGGTGGGTGATGATTACACAAGGTGGATAAAATAGTAACGGATGAGTTTTCTGTCGGCGGATTTCTGCGACATTCATCCATAATTTGGGCATACTTTCCTCTACAGAATTGCGATTAAGCTGATTTTGGTGGCGTTGGAAAGCTAAGAAAAAGAGCTAAAACTTTTATTTTATAGTCGAGAGACATAAATACTCCTAAAATATCTTAACATTAGCAACAATGACAAAATAGTTGTTCGCAAGTTTAAGGAGTGTAAGTTTAAGATTGATATTTGGATTTTCATTTTCGAAAAAGATAGATTTTAGATGGGATTTTTTTATTGTGGATCATTCTTATTATTTAAAATAAGAGTTTAATTATATAGGATGATGTGAAAATTACGGGGTGTTACATTATTGTTCATCAAATGAATGTTAAAACGGCATTTTTAAATGGTGATTTACATGAAGAGATATACATGAGTCAATCTGAAGGGTGTGTGGTTCTCGGACAGGAAGACAAAGTGTGTAAACTCATTCGATCCTTATATGGCTTAAAACAAGCACCAAAACAATGGTATGATAAATTTCATAAAACAATAATATCTAACGGCTTTATGGTAAATGATTCTGATGCATGTGTATATTCTAAGCATAATGGAAATGGTTGTGTCATTATATGTTTGTACGTGGACGACATGCTTATTTTTGGTACAAATATGGATGTCGTCAACACTACCAAAGATTTTTTAAACTCCTGCTTTGACATTAAAGATTTGGGGGAGGCTGATGTAATTCTGGAATCAAAGTTGCAAAGACTCCTACAGTTATGTGTTTAAGTCAGTCTCACTATGTTGAGAATATTCTAAGAAAGTTTAATCAGTTTGATTGCACGCCTTTGCATACACCTTATGATTCTGGAATCCACTTGTGCAAAAATCCAGGTAATAGTGTATCTCAAGAGGAATATGCTAAGATTATTGGTAGTGTTATGTTTTTAATGAATTGCACCAGACCTGACATTGCATATACCGTTAGTAGACTGAGTCGATATACTCATAATCCTGGTAACGATCACTGGAATGCCTTGATTCGTTTACTGAGACCATGGATTGGGGTTTACACTATTCTAGGACACCAAGTGTCCTAGAAGGGTATTGTGACGCCAATTGGGTCTCAGGAAACGATGAGATTCATTCCACTAGTGGTTATGTTTTTACATTAGCGTCTGGAACTATATCTCGGAAGTCATGTAAACAAACATGTCTTGCTAAATCTACAATGGAGTCTGAATTTATTGCTTTAGCTTTGGCAGGAGAGGAAGTTGAATGGCTGAGAAGTCTTTTGGCAGATATTCCGCTGTTGGGGCAACCAATTCCATCCGTATCCATGCACTTCGATTCACAAGTTGTCATTGGAGTAGCTAATAATCAAGCCTATAATGGAAAGAAAAGGCACATTCGCCTAAGGCATGGAATTGTGAGAAATATGATCAGAGACAATGTGATATCCTTGGAATACGTACGTTCTGAGAGGAATATAGCGGATCCTCTCACCAAAGGCCTTTGTAAAAGATTGGTGCTGGAGTCAGCACTCGGAATAGGTTTAAAACCTGTTAAGGGGTAAATTGTGATGGATACCGGTCTTAGTTAATCTAAGTTCAACGGGTCAAACTAAGTCACAAGGAGCTCGAGATGTAATACTACTACCATTCCGATTTAATAAAGTGATGTGGTATTGTTTTCTTTACGTACATTCATTAATGTACTCCTAATTATATTGTCTTGTGGAAGGTTGAGAAATATTTCTTAATGGGTTCATAGTCCTTATGGATGGTTTGCGACAATCAAGCCTGATGAACTCACCTACGTGAATGTGGGGGTCTTCGCCCTAACCCCAAGAGGTCCTTCGGGTTTTGGATCTCTAGAGGCATTCACTAAATAAGCGGGAAACATGTGAGGGACACTTGATAAACTCAATTATTTTTTTATTCCTAACCATTTAAGTTTATGATGAGTTCATGGATTATGCGAGTTCTAGCCCTAATTCGGAATTAAGCAAGTACGCAGACGCTCTCTTACCAACTCCTTCTAAAGGTTAAAGGCTTAGTCCACCAAAGATGGCGGTTTGAGGACATTTGTAAGTTACTGGGTGTTGGTTAAAGTACACAAGACACCTACATCTAAACGCTAAATTCCCATTGCCTTTATTATCTCAATTCTTTCCTTACTTTTTTTTTCTTTCTTTATTTTCGCCATTGTGGAGGATTGTTGGAATAAATGGCTCAAAACAAGTGTTAACAAATCTAGTGTGTTTTTCTTGTCTCACATGGAAAAAATAAAACAAGTTTTATGGGTTTATATTGTACTTCTATACCATATAGTTTGAACTTGTGAGTGGACCTTTTGTGGAGGTCGACAAGTTCGGGCTAGGCCACAAACGCGCGCGCGCGCGCTCGGTCTCTGGGCTCTGGGTAGAGCACATGTGTGCAAGCCATTGGCTCCTTTTATTTTTTAAAACAAAATTATCTTCTGTTTTTGTACAATTTCCGAGAATAATTGGTTCAGTCTTCGGAATTGCATACAGTACTAACATTCTAGACTGATTGGTACAGTCTACGGGGTTGAATAGTGCAGTCTTCCACACTGAATATTCAGATTTCAACAACCTTGTTTTTCCTAAACAAAATCGTTAAATCCTATGCTTTCTAATGGCTATATATACGAGTTCTGAAAACTCATTTCAACACAACAAAACTCATTCTTTCTCCAATACTTTCTCTCTTACTTACTCTTCTTCATGTTTTTTATTCCACAAAATTTCTCTGAGATATTTTGGCAACGTTCTTGGCTGTTCTCAATCTCATCTGCGGCTTTGCATACACCAAAGTAGCGGCGGTTGTGTTAATCCTGGGGTCGAGTGCCAAAGAGGTCGTGTGTACTAGACGGGACATATTTGACTTTAGGACAATGGCTCTTCGTCACGTCGCAACCATCTTCGCTTCAGATAAGATCTTTCCTTTACATTTTTTCAGTACTTGAATAACAGTAAACTGGCTGAAAACATAGCTTATTTCAAATGTAGTGATTAGGCCCCATAACTTTGAGTGAAAGTGAAATAGAATCCAATTTTTTAATTTCCAACCAAAATTGCATCCAAAAAACCAATTTCATTCATTTATACAATTTATAAATTGTACTTGTATAAAATTACACATTTTGGGGAAAAATTATTATTTGAATGAATTACATAAAATTTAGAATTGTAAAGTAATTTCATATGTATATCAATTATATTAAAATTAGTTAAAATATTTAAATTTTCCTATATAAAAACTATGTTAGTTAATATATTATTTAAATTCTTGTAAAATATTAAAAATTATTTAATGTACAATGAATATAAATATAAAGTTATTAATGATATATTTTATGTTAAAATTAAAAACATGGTTGGATTTCACTTTTTGTCAAAGTTACGGGGCCTAATTGCTACATTTGTAACTTATGGGGCTTAATTTCATAATTGCTAAAAGTTGTGGGGGCTAATCACTACTTTCGCGTATAAAAATGTGTTCGGTAAACTGGCTGAAAATGTAGCTTATTTGGGTAAAACGATGTAAAAGACTAATGGTGTGTTTGGATAGTAAAAAAGGAGGGGGGGGAGGGGAAGGAGGGAAAAGAAAGGGAGGGAAAATGGAGGATGTGGTTTTTTCTCCAAATCTTGTCTATATTGATGGGAAATAATTTGGCTTGTAGAAGGGAAATGAGAATTCATTTTCCCTTCCCTCCAAGTCTTTCTAACTCTATTTTGCTAATCAAACAATGAATTTCTTATCCTTCCAAATCCCTCCCCTCTCTTTCCCTTCAAATCTTTTAATCCAAACATACCCTAAAAATATGATAATTTCATAATATTATATATTAAAGGGGGTAAAAAATGGAAAATATATCGCCAATTGCTTAAACATATAGAATCAAAACCTTCAGCTATCATTAAGATCCCCGTAATCACATTTCCGAAGTAGTATAGTTTGTCGACACCAATTGTTTGATTGAAGCCTTAAGTCCTTAACCAATTGAAGAGAGTTTGATTTCAGCAACACTACCACCGGCCCTCTCGCCAATTTGACTTGCCAAGGCTAGTCTGAACAAACCCGCCTTAGCCGCCACGATGGCAAGTGCCATGTGAACTTTAACTGTTAACACCCGCATTCGCAACATTTTGAGAGTGGTGATGAATTATTACCACTCTAAGCCCACATCCCATATATGTCTCGTAGGATACATTTATTTCCCACCGTCCTTTCATAAGACGAACCCATTTTATCCTCCCTGACCTCGCTTGGAACCTCTTTCCTCCGTTACCTTCACATACTGTGACAGGTATTTATCCATCGATTCCATAATAAAACCTCCCTCCCTTACGTCCTTACTTCACCTCTATGATTACCCTTTTACCTGTCCTTCCACCCCCCGAGGCCCCACGACTATTGCCATTTGGGAAATTGCGTTAATATAACTTATTTTTGACCATAGCCTACGGCCTACCTCGTACAAATCTATATGTGAATTTCAGTAGTTTTTTCGTACGACGGTTTTATCCCCTTTTTTTTTGCAAAATGTGACTACTTTTTGATAAATACTTCCTCCATTTATATCCAACTTACATATATTCCTTTTTCATCCATTCATATTCACTCTACCACTTTCCTAAAAAAGGAAACAAAATGACTAAACTACCCTTATGGAAACCATTTATCTACATAAAATGTCACTCCATGACCCACCTATAATCCACCTTCACACATTTAAATTAATAAAAAACATCTTACACACTTCCAAATGTACCTTTAATAGTTTTTTAGTATCTTTCTTAATATTTGTGCAAAAAGCATATATGCGCTTTGGATATGAACGGAGGAAGTAGTGACTATCTTTGGAAAATAGGTCATTTTTGAAACAAAAAAAGTGGTCACATTTAATCAAAAGTGGTCACTACTTATCAAAACGGGATCACTTTTCTACTGGTCGCATGTACGACCGTCGCAAAGTAGAATTTGTGATTTTACAAAATGTGACCATTTTTTTATAAATAGTGACCACTTTTAAAAAATAGGTCATTTTTAAAACAAAAAATTGGTCACTATTTAATCGAAAGTGGTTACTATTTATCAAAATGTGATCACTTTTCTACTGGTCGCATGTGCGACCGTGACAAGGTAGAATTTGTAATTTTACAAAATTTGAAATAGACCTTATTTCGATTTACTCAAACACGAAATTTTAAGTTATAACCATTTTGCCCAAATGAGCAAACGTGTTATGAATTTGAAACCCCAAGTGGAGAAGTTTATTTATCAAAAATATAAATTTTATATTATTCACATATCGAAAAATTTTGAGTTTTAGAAATAATTTAAAACCGCAAATATAAGTTATCCTCTTCGTCTTAGTCATTTTTTTACCTATTTAAAGGTGGTATTTACGTTTTCATATTAGAAATACTAGTTTTAAACCCGTGCAAATTGCACGGGTATGCTTTTTAAATTTTGTTATTATAAAAAGTATATATATACTTGAGAGAAATTGTTCTATTAATTAAAAGGAAAATATAAATATTGTTTTTACATTGTCTGATTACAAAAAAAATGTTTGTAAATGTTATTTTGTTTTATACGGGGTTTCATTTGCAATACAAAGTATTTCGTTTGTGACGTATAGTATTATGTTTGAAACAACAAATACAAAATTTCGTTTGTATTAGCGTAAATGATTCATTAAATTCATTAGGTCGAATAGTTATAGTATGCCATGTCCTCCTATATATTAGCTAAATTTGATTTTTACCTTGGCTTGTTACTCGAATAATTTCATAAAATCTAAATTATATGCTTCATTTGAAACAAATTATTCAAAGGAAAAAAAACACATAATTAGTCAAATTATTATACGGGTCTAATTAGTTGTTGTAGCCTATGTAAGTGCTTCATTAGGTCAAACCCGTGTGTGTCTATAAAACTTATGCACATGTCAAAATGTGGATTTTGACCCGTGCACTTAAATGAGAATTTTAGCATGTTACTATTTAGTACAACTCACGTAATTTTAATCGGTGAAAAATGGGACGAAAAAAATATATGCCTCGTGGTACTTCTGAAACAATTTAGTCGAATTGTTAAATAGGCAAACCTGTGATATAATAATTATATAAAAATAATGCTAAATTTGATATATAAACCCGTGATATAATATAATTTAAAAGTCACAATTTTTAAATACAACTTGCCCCAAGTTTATGTTTGTTATTTTTGTATACAAAAATGATAATTAGGGTGAAATTCAATCTAAAAAATGATAACTCAGGTTCTTACCGAGCAATACTTGCTTAATAAACCATTTTTCAAATAGTCGACAATCCAAAATTCCAAACTCTTCTAAGATGATGAATAAATGTATAGTACTTCAATTCTAGTGTAAGGCGATGCTATACTATTTGTTTTAAGTTTAAGACGAACCAATATTATACAACAAATATATTATTTATATATAAGCAATATTTCTTTAACGTGTTAAAGCCTAAAACGAATAATATCGTATTATGGGAGACTTACGAACTTACCATCTATAAATGTAGTATATTTGGCTTACGTTACAAGCATTCAAGATTTTTAGGCCAATCCAATAATCCATTACGTCCATTATAAAAACTTAACCTAAATAATAGACCCAAAAATTTAACACATTAATCCCTCAACCCTCACACTTATAGTTACCAATGCTGCAACTCACCATATCATCGTCTCTCTATTTAGCAAAATTACCAGCTTCATTACTAAAATCCTAAACAAATTACCCCCATCTTTTTAAAATCAATCAATCGATTAATTTGATTTTACCTTTTAAGGAAGAGTTTTTTTTTATATTTTTTACTAATTTATTTACAAAATGTTCAATTTCATTGTTTGATTTTAGGTATTTATTTGGAATATGTAGAATATTGGGCGGTTAATGTGCAGGAAATTCATCAAATATTATGCGGGACCCACCTGAGTGAATTAAAAAAAATAAAATAAATAAAGCTTGGATGAATGACGTGGCGCAACCACAGCTTGATAAATGTTTCAGGATTTATATAGATAAGATTTTTAAAAAATAACTTAATTATCAGTCTAAACTATTTTCAATATGTCATTCAAATACTCAATAATAACACTCTCAAATAGTGTTCTCCACTTTGTCTAATTTATGTGCCAATCAAAATAATCAAATAATCAAGATACAAGGAGTACATAATTATACAACCAACGTTAATTCTCACGTATAATCTTTGAGTAACGTAAATGTAACTTCCTCAAATTAATGCTAGTTGGTATATTTTATTTAAGCTTTTATTTTTCAAATTTCATTTATTAATGTCTAGTGTCTTGTATGATGTATATTAATTGTAATTTTAATAAGTCTCTATCAAGACGGATATAACCGTTTTAAAATTAAAATGGGTCAAAGGTATTCCATTTTCATAAATAAGATAAGTCTTTTTGCTAATATTTAGGCATTTTATTTTTGTCTTATATATAAAATGGTAGCTATTTAACATGTCTTACTGCTTCAAAAACGGATATGCTTGATTTAAAACAAGATTGTACTCCCTCCATTTTTTTCCATTCAATACATTTGTTTTTTCACGTTTGCCAACGCACGTTTTACAACGCACGTTTTACGTGCTTAATATCTTTAGCTACGTATTTGTAAAAACTATAAAAATTATATATTGTCAATGTACTCATAAAGACGAATTAAACAAGACCCCACATGAATATGTTTTTTCTTACGTATTGGGAGAAAATTGAAATTGAAGGTTAACTTGTGAATAGTGTACAAAAAAAAGAAATGTATTGAATGGAGTAGTATGTTGTAATTTAATGTTAAGAAGATTTTATGTGCTCCTAATATTTAATTCCATTAACACCTCCAAAGTCATTGTATTTAAATACCCCATCACCTACAAAAGTCATTGTATAGCCCTAGAGGATTTCACCTATAACTCGACACACAAATCTTTTTTTTTATATTAGTTATTTTCCATTAATATAATACGGAGTATAATATAAAATCATCACTCAAGAGACTTAATGAAAATCACAAGACTATAAAAGGATAATACTTTCACAAATTTTAGAATAAGAGGTCTCACACTCTCACATGTAAGACGACATCTTAGATAAGAAAACCATTCATTTCTTGTGATTCATCTTACAATATAAATGATTCGTCTCACAATATAAAACCGTCTTACCTACAACAATACCTTATATATTCCGTATGAAGAATTATTAATATTTGGAAAATAAAAAAGTTGATAGGGTGATGAGAAAATGAAGTTGGATGAAAAAGTCATAGGCGTTTCAACCGAAGCAAAGAATCCGAAGGCCACGCCGAGTTGAAAAATGTATAATAACAAAGGGTAAGAGTGGGTCCCATAAATAAAGAACAAAAAGTCTTGTTTGTGACGGATATATATCCGTTTTAAGTTGAAATCGTGTATTTTATTCTCACAATAAAGTAAATGGATATGTAAGTGGAAAAAAATAAAGTAATTTATGGATTGTACAACTTGTATTATATGAAAGAGACACTATTCGCGTTCAATTTGTGACGGATAATACCGTCTACCATGAAAATTTATGAATAAAGAAAGAGACAACAATAAGAAGGTGGAGCCCATAAAGCTTACTCCTCCTCCACCATGATAGCTTTGGACTTTTCTTGCATTAAAAGACAATTAAATAAAAAGTCAACCTTACCTCTCTGTATCCAACTATAACCATTAGTTCATTTTGAATCCAACGGCTCAACTCTTCCTTTTGACTTTTTGTTTTTCATTTTTCTACTTTCTTTAATCATTTCTCTCTTATTTTTTCTTATCATTATTTTATTCCCTCTGCCCTCGGTTTCTGCTCTACTTCTTTACTCTTCCACACCCATTGTGGGTCCCTATGAAACAGTGGGGGAAATAATAATAATAATTGGTCAAATGCGGGGTAGTAATGTAATTGCACTAAACCTCGCAAAAGAGGCCTACCGCCTACGGTATCCAACACCCGAATTTGAGTTTCAATTCACTTTATCAAAAATCAAAAATAACTCCACCAAGGAACTTCAAAACTTTAATAATGGATTGGGTCTTGCTTCAGATCACAATTTTGGTCTGAAATAATAAGACGGAATTTTGTAACCATTTTATAGCTAAATGTAACCATTATTTACAAACAAGTTATCATAAGCTGTAACATAACTGTACTATTGTGGTTACATTTGGCTGTAAAATGGTTATAAAATCCCGTCTTATTATTTCAGACCAAAAGTGACGGTTTGAAACAAGAATTTGTGTTAATAATGTATATTATTAATTATTATCCTAAATAACTTAATAATTATATCTAAATAATAGGTAACTTAAATACAAAATGACTAAATTCAACCTAACTTAAATTTCTACAAACTCGAAAGAACAACTGACTCTTAACAAGGCTGACCCTTTTGCCAAGTAGACTTATTTTCCGTTTGATACTCACCCAATGTATGGGAATTCTAAAATCTCATGAATTGTTAATGTTGTTTTAAAGGTTGTTTAGTTATTTTTTTTATAAAAAAAAAGAGAGTTTTCACCTCAACATAATAGGCGAATTTAACTACCTAACTCTTGGTCATTGGAAATTTCTAGAAAAATATTTTTCAACATGTAATCAAACATAATAGTTCACGGGCCTCTAATATATGAATTAAAATCATGTAAATTACAAACTAATATATAATTTGAATTCATCTATAAACCAAACCAAAGGTCTTATAAGGAGCTTCATACATTGGCCTAATTGATATCTTGTAAGAGATAAATCTTCTATTAAGATTAGAAACTACAAATAATACCGAAGTTTTCTGAACTTGTAAATATGAGTGATGGTCACTACTTACTAGACTTGTTGTCTTGTTGACATATGCTTGACCTGTTGTTTCCAAAGCCATGACCCGAAAATAGTGACTCGCAACTCAATGACGTGATCGCCAAAATCACCGTTATTTCGTTAATTTATGATTGAAACTCGACCCGTTCGACTTTACGGGTCAAATCTTTACGTTAAATGTGTATGAACATATAAGGCATATATGTTACTAAAATATCTATATTTATATATTATATTTAAAATAACAATTCAAATTTATTAATTTTTGTACTTTAAATTACAAATGCATTTAAAACATCAACATAATTTTAAAATTATTCAATGATAAATTAAATTACTTCACTGTAAGTATCGTAAATAATGAATATAATTAAATTTTAACATTATATATAAGTTTTTATTTAAAAATAATATATTTTCCCGTATGAAAAATAGCAAGGCCTCTAATGTGACCCGAAAATTTCCCGACTCATTTAATATGTTTAATGATTATTGAAAGTTTTTTGTTTTAGAAAGTGGGTATTTTTTACAAAGTGATTGTTAAGATTATAGAGGGGAGATGATTTTATAAATGATAATTGTATTATTGAAGGTGTGTTGATCTCATTAGAATACATAGGCATATACTCCGTATATAACAGATGACTGTACTCTAAATCCTAGACGATAACCGTCGTAGCTAATCGTAACCTAATGGGCCTAATATCCTAATACCTTCCCGCAATTGTAAAGGCAGTACATTTTACGAATTTTACGAATGGAGAAATACAAAGAAAACACAAAACAAAAAGAAAATCAAAATCTTCGTCTCTTCTCCGTCTTCATTCAAATCTTCATCTCCGCAAGGTTGGTAAGATAAACGAGTATTAAGACTCGCGAGAAAAGTTCCAAACAAGAACGTTAATTTTTTCGAGCTTATCGGAAGTATGAGTTTATTTGCAGGAATTCTAATCGAACTTGACAAATATCAATAAAACGTTAATTTTAATAATTGGAGAACGCTAACTTTTTCGGACTCCAAATAAATCAATTTTGTACCACCTTGAACGGATTTGAAAACTTTTAACAAGTTCTAAAGAAGGAGGGCTTTTATTACGGATAACATTATACTCTTCATCAAGCAATCAACATAGCTTCGTTTATTTTTTTCGCATTATTATTTTAAATAAACATGCAAATTACCAATACACAAAAATCATGTCGGTGGATGCCATAGTTTTTCGCCCACCGGCAAGAAGCGGAAGCAATTACAGAGTTCTCAAGAAAAAGGCTCTGATACCATGTTAGGATTATAGAAGAAAGATGATTTCATAAACGATAATTGTATTATTAAAGTTGTGTTGATCTCATGAGAATACATAGACATATATATATTATAGATGACCGTACTCTAAACCCTAGACGATAGCCGTCGTAGCTTATCATAACCTTATAGGCCTAATATCCTAATATATTAGGATACCAAGCCGATTAGGGCCGACTATCATTAGGGTATGCAAAACTAGGGTTAGAGTTTATTGAAATGTGAGCTATTATAATAGCTGATCATATATCACTTAACACACCAATCAATATTATAATTTCTTATGTTATTTTCACCCTTTATAATCTTATCATGGTATCAGATCCCCACGTTCTTGAGGCCTAAACAACGATATTCCGCTGTCCTGTCGGAGTGACTAATTAACTATGGTGCCCTCCGACTGAATTTTATGATTATATCTATTTTATTGGTTAAACAAAAAAAAGTTATTTCCTCTATTTTTCAATTCAATGACAAATCTAAGAAATCTTATTATTTTAATCAATGTGCTATTAAATTTACTGGCGAGTTACGCATTAAAAAAACGAGCGAATTACATACTGAAAAACTGGCGAGTTACGCAGTGACAAAAATCTGAGTTACGCACCAAAAATTTGTCTAGCGAGCCTCATACGCACCAAAAATTTGTCTAGCGAGCCTCATACGCACCAAAATTTGTCTGGCGAGTCATATACGCACCCTTACCAACCAACTTGTGAAAAGGAAGAAGATTGTTGATAAATGTTTTGAAGGAAGACCATGATGAGGAGATGAAGACGTTCTTTTTTTGTTGATTATGGTTTTCTTGTATTTTTCCAATCGTAAAGTTTGTATTACGTACTGCCTTTACGATTGCGGGAGGGTATTAGGAATATCAGGCCCATTAAGATCAGCTATCATTAGGGTATGCTAAACTAAGGTTAGGGTTTATTGAAATGTGAGTTATTATAAATAGTTCATCATATATCGTGTAGCACACCAATCAACGATATAATTCCTTATGCTATTCTCTCCATTTTATAATCTTATCAGTGATAACTATAAACACACATTACTATTATATAACTGGTTCACTTGGTGTATAAGAGCATTGTACAATCAGAACTAATTTAACTGAGTTTATTTGTATTTTTTTCGAGCTTCTATATTTTTCATTTATATTTTACTATTTTAATGTCAAAAATTAAAATTTAATTAAGTTTATATATAGTGTTTTTGAGTTTCATGCATTATAATTTTTTATGTTCGGTATTTTTATAATGGAGCTCGTATTCTTTCAAATCAAACTCGTGATCTTTAGGTCTAACCTCAAGTAAACACATCGGTTCAATTCTATACAATTTGTTGTGCGCGTTGTACAGTTTGCTTAACGCTATAAACAATTGTTGAGAAATTGTACCCAATGTGTTGTTCCTAAAGGTGGCAACTAGCTCGTTTGGGTCGAGTCTTGTCATGAGATGACAGGTCGATATCAAGTTCACGTTACGTCCGTGTTGGGTCGTTTACGAGTTGGGTTAGTTAGATCAAATATGAGCTCGGGTTGGTTAGGTTGGATTCGGGTCATTGTTGGGTCAGCTCATTGTCGAACTTATTTTCAGGGGGGTTAATTATGATAATTGATCAGACCTGTATTTTTTAGCTTAACAATTTATTATTGGTCCATTTTCATGGTTATTTAGGGAAATTGAAAGATTAGTTAATTTTATATACTTTTTAAAAGTTTGATTAATTTCAAGTCATTTTGGTTTTATGCTCTTGACTTTCCTTTATGATAGAGTTATATTGCGACAAAATGTCATGTCGATTTTAGGGCCAATTTCTTTTCAAGTCGACCATAATCAGACTATGTCGAATTATGGGTCAATATCACATTCGGCCAATTTTGTGTTTAGGTCCCTTCAGGTTGAGTTTGCTCGTGTTCGAATGTGGGTCAAACTTTACAACTCAATTTGTTCCTAAAATCCTTAAATTTTGCCCGCAAGTGTGGAGTCTAGTGGTTAAAACTTGGGTGAAATTCACAGGAGTCCCGGGTTCAAGCCTCCCCAAAAGCAAAATCTTGGCCCTAGTCAATGCCTAAATAGACTTCCGCGCGTTCCCTCAACACCCAAAAATAAAATAAAATAAAATAGAAAAATCCTTACATTTTAACGGGAATTTTCATTAGTTGATGTGTTATATCTATTGCTAGTTTGTAATGGGTCAAGTATGACTCATCTAAGGTTAGGGTTGAGCAAAATCGGATATCCGATCCAGATTTCGAAACCTAATCGAATATCCAGTTTTAAAATTATGAATTTTGAGGATCCAAATCCGATCCGAGTAATTCTGATATTCAGAAATCTAGATTCCGAAAATCTGAATATCCAGATTTTAGAAACCAGATCCGATCTAGTTTAGAGCTCAATTCACAGTGTTTTTTTTGGAAAATCGCTATTTGAGAGGTGATATAATTCTCTTTATCCTGTCTTCCTTTGTATCTGACTCCTCTTACACCATTCAAACTGTTTGTCCCATTTGTTTTTACGTAACAAATATTTCACTTAAAAATATATCATCATAAAGATTTATCAAAATTGTTAACCCCGAGTTAGTCGTACATCATGAACATATCAAAGAAATAAATTACAAACACATCAAGTCTATGACAACATGTTAGTGACATTTTTAAGATTGGTTATTACCAAGACATAAGAAGTTTTTCGACGCGAAAATTGTTTTTGATTGTCCTTCATCATGTCTTTCACAACATGATGCTCACCTTTTTAAATGAATGAAAAAGATTGGTATTATTGAAGAAAATCGAAGATAAAAATGATACTATAAAAGAGTGTTGTAAAAAAGAAACTCAGAAAAAAAAATTACAAAACCAAATGTAGTATGCGAAAATTCTCATTTGTGACGGCAATATCAGTGGTAAGTTTGTGACTGGTCAAATAAAATTCATTTAGGGAGATAAAGGCAAACCACTTGTGGTTCTCTACGCACTTTTATTTCTGTCTTATCTAAACAAGTGAGCTATACTAGACCCGTCGCATACTTGTGACGGATATACCCGTCACAAGAGAGAGACCTATTGTACAATCAATCGAATAAAATCAATATATATACTTAAAAGAGGTTCTTTTCGAGCGATTTCATTGGTTATTATTTTAGAACAATTTTATTGGCTATTACTTTAGTTAAATAAATTAAGTATATAAATAAAAAGATAATTAAACTGTAATAAAATATCAGTTGGATAATTATTGTTTTTAAAACGATTGCATTGGCTATTTAGTTTGATTAAATAAATTATGTAAATAAAAAAAAAGATAATTAAGTACTAATTGTTCGAGTGATGTGATTGGTTGAATAATATAATAAAAGGTTTCAAAATAGGGATAAAAAAAGATAAAATTTGGTATTGTATTAAGAAATTAAATGATAAAGTTTTCAACACTCCTAACGTGTAAGTCTCTCCAAAACGACCTAAATTATATATTTTGATCATTATCTCTCTAACTTTTATAAATCACCTTATATTAAATTAAAATTTTAAACCGAATAACAATAAGTGAATAATCATGGTTCAATTAGACTTTCAACAACTTAATTAATAGGGCTACATCTAAAACACTATATAGGCTCCAAAAAAAACACTATATAGGCATTGTACGCACAAAGAAAATTTGTTGCCTACTGCTCCATGCCTCCATCCTTCTTTTCCTTTCTGAATTGCTCAGATTACAACTTAGATAATATTTTTTTCATTTTCTTTTGAGTGTTTATATTATTGCATGTGTATATGTATATATTTTTATATAGAACAATGTATTTTTAACGATTATTGAGTTTTATGCATCAATAGTTTGTGCATTGAAATTGCAGGTATGAATCATATTAAGCGTATATTGTGGCAATGGAGTTCATGGTGAAATTTTCAAATAATACGAACTAAACATCATCATGCATGCGTATACACAAAGTCTCACATAATACTAACGTGTTATGGCCTATGGGTTGAATACAACTCAAGTTCTCATAGTATAAATAGTACTCCGTATATATGTAGTCTTTTGAGATTTTCATGCGTGCAAGATTATCATGCTATTTATTATTTACGTATTTGTTGTACATTTTTGATCTTTGTCTACTTATGGTAATTATTATTAATTGATCATATATATATATATATATATATATATATATATATATATATATATATATGGTCGGGATCCGGTGAGAACCACCCTTATAATGAGAACCATGAGAACCCCCACTAAATCTCCACCATATCTCGCTTCGAATGTTTCTTTGGATCATTTGCCATTAGTTTAACTTATACAAATACACACTTTAGTATCAATAAACAAAAAATTTTGATTTAATTAACAAAATATATACTTAGTATACGAAAATACAATTAGGCATAATAAAACGGCTATAAATGCACTAAAACAACCACTACGTGCATGAAATTTTTTACATGCATGAAAGTGATTACTAGGTGCATGAAATAAGAGGTCGTACGTGCATTAAAACGAGTTCTAGGTGCATGAAAAATGATAGATGCGTAAAAATCGGTAGTAGGTGCATGAAAATTAATAAAATGTATCTCAACTTGATTTCCGTCACTAGTATATATTTTATAGACCAATAAATATGTTCTTTAGCCTTAAAATTCCATGCCGAATCCAAATATGTCGTTAATTTTTTAAAAAAAGTCCGTAAGGTAGAGTTCTCATGGTTCTCATTATATTGGTGGTTCTCATAGGATCCCAATTCTATATATATATATATATATATATATATATATATATATATATATATATATATATATATATATATATATATATATATATATATATATATATATATTAATGTTTAGCGAAAGTTCAAGACCCTTATTAGATGATTGACAAAAGCAATATCGAAAATTTAATGAAATTAATAGGGTGTTATAAGCCTTGTCGACTTTAAGTCATAATTATTATGTATGATGTGCAATGGAGTTTATCTTTTAAATTTGTAATAATGGTATTATTATTGTGGTCTCAATACTTGATGGTACTTGATCCGAAAATGAACTGAAATTTATACTAATCCAAACCCGATGTCTATAGACTTGAATTATTTATATTTCAAATCCTTAACAAGTATTGAGACCACAATAATAAATATTAAAGACCATAATGATATGTAGATATGTATGATGTGCAATGGAGTTCATCTAACATGGTATTCCAAATCCTTGACAGTCTCAATACTCCCCAATATGGCAATAATAGTTTAAGAGAATCACGAACTAAAAAATACGAGCACAGAAGAATGCGAGCTATTAACCTAAGAATACCAGCTAATACAAAAAGAATATGGGCTATTAAACTAAGAATATGAGCTAATGTAAAAGCAATATGAATTATTAAGGTCAGACGAGCTTTAAAATAAGAACACGAATGAATACAAGCTAATGAAAAAACAATACGAGCTATTAAGAGGTAACCCCGTCATGAATTGTCAAGAAGTATCGCTCTTATTAAGGCTATTTAAATAGCATACTATAAGAAGTGAATCTCTTTTTTTTACACGAGCTAAAAAAAAATAGAACCAGATTTGCAAGACGTCAAATTTAATGATATAATAAGCACTTAAGATTACGAGGTATAATTAAAAGAATACGAGATACGAGCTAATGTAAAAGGAATAATAACTTAAGAGAATCAGGAACTGAAAAATACGAGCACATAAGATCGCGAGCTATTAATGTAAGAATGTGAGCTAATAGAGCTATTAAGCTAAGAATACGAGCTAATGTAAAAAAATACGAGTTATTAAGATAAGAATACGAGTTAATGTAAAAAAAAAACATACGAGCATATATATAAGAGGATCACGAACTTAAAAATATGAGCATATAAGAATACAGGGTAATATAAAAAAGGAAATATGACAAATTACTACCTAATAAGTTCAAAAAATTGTATATTACTACCTAATATAATTAATTTTGCAACTTACTACCTAAAATCTCACAACATTAATCAGTTTGCTACCTTTTTGACGGAAACCGAACTTAAGTTAGTTTTAAATGTTCGGGATAAGTTAAATGACGATTTTACCCTTTTCTTAATAAAACATCTTTAACTCTCTCGCTCCCTCCCCCGATTAAACCCCATGATTCTGATTCAACATTCAGATCAATCTCTTTATTATCACTTTCTTCTATCATTCTCTCCATTATTCCAACAACTTTTTTTTCCTGAATTTCTCAATTTCACCCAAAAAAGCAACCAACTTTCTTCTTCCTCCGATTAGACCCTTGAAAACATGTTACCATCGGAAAAATTTGAAGATTTAGGGAGAAATTTGGGATTTATTGATGAAAATAGAAGAAGATTGATGAAAATCTGGGGGGAATGGGTTCTATTGATGAAATAGAGCAAGACTGATGAAAGGAGAAATGAGTTTTGTTGAAGTATTAGAAAGGTGTTTTAATGGAGGAAGGTGAGAGAAAGGGTAACATGGGTATTAAATTAGGTTTTAAATTTAAACGGGACGAAATAAACTGATTTCCGTCATTTTTTAGCAATTTCCGTCATTTTGGTAGTAATCGTGTCAGTTTTTACACTTATTAGGTAGTTATTTGAATAATTGAACATATTAGGTAGTAAGATGCAAAATTTTAGACTTATTAGGTAGTAATATGCAAAATAGCCTATAAAAAAAATACGAGCTAATGTTAGAAGAATACGGGCTAATAAGATACAAATACGAGCTAGTAACATAAAAAGTATACGAGCTATTAAGATAAAAATATGAGATAAAGTAAAAAAGAATACGAGCATATAAGAGGATCACGAACTTACAAATTTGAGCATCTAAGAATACAGACTAATATAAAAAGAATACGACCTGATGTAAGAAGAATACGAGCTAATTAATAAGATAAGAATACGGGCTATTAACATAAAAATACGAGCTAATTTAAAAAGTATACGAGCTATTAAGATAAGAATATGAGATAAAGTAAAAAGAATACGATCTAATGTAAAAAAAATATGAGTTAAGGTTAAAAGAATACGAGTTTCATCTATATATCTCCATTATATTAGAAAGATTTGATAAAAAAATTTTTTAAGATGATGCTCAAATGAAAAGTATTCAAGTTATTATAAAAATATATGTGCTTAAAAAAATATTTTGGCAGTGATGCGTAATATTTAAGTGTCTTTCCAAGACCATTGAATCGAAGATACATGTTTCCGTTGTCATTGGAGTTTCATGCACTTTCAACGTTCCATGTTGTCCCATTGATGATGATACGTCTATGTTTCATTAGCCATAAAAACAATCATACATGAATTATTCTCTATATATGCTTATTATACTAAGTATTTTTAGAAGATTAACCGTTACGATAATTACTTTGAAATCATGTCAAGATATTACCCGGGCAACGCCCGGGCATGAATTCTAGTAAAGATTATAAAACAAGAGAAAGAAATAGAAGTGAAGAATGATGATTGATGAACAATGACAATTGACGATTTGAGATCCGTATGTGATGAATGACAAAAGAAGGAGGCGAGATGAGATAAAATATGGTTTGTGTCGTTTGTAGTGACTTTTTTAGTCTATTAAAATTCGGATCAAATTTGGATAGCCGACTTTAAGAAATCACAATCTACATTCAATCCAGTTTATTTTGAAAAAACATATCGGAAGTCCAATTTAAATGATATCTATATGTACGTTTTTTTTTTCCGGGATTTCCGATAAAGTTCGGAAAAAAATTTGTTTAGATTTTTTTTGTTCAGCTCTACATGAGGTAGATGAAAAAACAAAAATAGGGTGGCTAAAAAGTATCAATCGACATTTATCTAATCTAAAATACAAATGGGTCGTAAATTTGTAACGAATATGTCCGTGAGAATAAGAGAGGTGGTTCAATTTTAAATGTGACTTTTGGGTTTTGAATGAAGTAAAAGTCACAATAATAAACACAGAAAATAAAAAAAAGAAAAAGCAAAAGAGCCAAATGTCGCATAAGCATTGGAAATAGTGTTTGACCAACTGATAAAATGAAACGACACAAGATGGTTGAGTCATCCCTAGATGCCATCCCTTCTTTTGTGTAAAACGTAGGCCCCACTCTCTAATAGTACCTACTTTGACCCTCTCTACCCCTCCCTCTCCCTTCCCCCCTTTATTATCTCACCCATCTTCCCCTCTTTCCTTTCTTGTTTTCTCCTCCTCTCCCTCTTTCTCCCTCTTTCTCCCTCTCTCCATAACTACTTCCTACTATTTCCTTCTTTTCTCCCTCTTCCACCTCTTTTCTAAACTCGTATTCCAGAGCTATTATGGCCGTTGACTTTATGGTGAGCACTTACGCTTCTACCTCCAGCACCGACACTTTCGCCGCTAGGATGGAGGAAAACGCCGTTAGGGAAGCTGCTGCTGCCGGGTTACAAAGCGTCGAGAAGCTAATCAAGCTACTCTCCCAAAATGAAGAGGTACAACAAACTCAAATCCACACTAATGATTTTGAGTATAAGGCTGTTGCTGACGTGGCGGTCAACAAGTTTAAGAAGGTTATTTCACTCTTAGACCGCACCCGAACCGGTCATGCTCGGTTCAGGCGTGGTCCTCTCGCTTTTCCACAAAAACCTGAACCTAAACCTGAACCAGAACCGATTGCACCAGTTGTACTAGTGCAACCCCAACCGGTTCCGCAATCTAAGAAAGAACATAGTAGATTAGTATTAGACAGTAAGCCGTCTCATGGATCGGCCTTCAGAAGAGTATACAGTTCATCGCAGATTCAACGGTTACCTCCGCTACCCCACGGTAACACCCACGCGCCACATCATCATAACAACATGATCGTGCCGAAAGCGGTTCCGATGGAGCGTAAAGATTCGTCAACGACCATTAATTTTTCGACAACACCGCAGATATCCGTATCTGCGGCGGCATCGTATATATCGTCGTTGACAGGTGAGACGGACAGTGTTCAACCGTCGATGTCGTCGGGGTTTCAAATAACTCATATGTCTCAAGTGTCTTCTGTCGGTAAACCACCTTTGTCAACTAATTCTTTGAAGAGGAAGTGTAGTTCCATGGATGAAGCTAAGTGTGGTTCCTCTGGTCGTTGCCATTGCTCCAAACGAAGGTATTTATCATTTGTTTACCTTAAGTTTAGTATCTATGGGTGATTAATATGATTATATTTTGTTTATTTTAAGTTTAGTATCTGTTGGTGATTGATTGATGGTTGATTAATTATTTAATTGCAGAAAGTCAAGGATGAAGAGAGTGGTTAGAGTACCAGCAATAAGCGTGAAGATGGCTGATATTCCACCCGATGATTATTCTTGGAGAAAGTATGGTCAAAAGCCTATTAAAGGATCTCCTCATCCAAGGTTTGTCATTCAATCATGGCTATTTTAGTCATTTCTGCTCTTAGAAATACGTTTATAACTTTATATAACCGTTTTACAGACGGATCTGGATCAAAGTTGATTTTAAAGTGATTAATATTAGTAATATTTACTCAATCTTCCCCATTATTTACCTTTTATATTGGTTATAAATGGTATTTTAATTATAATGAATGTTAAAAGGAATGATTACTAATATCCATCCCTGTTGAGTGTTGACCTTGGATGAATTAGTTGAATAAGTTGACAAAACGTATGATTAGAGTTAAAGTTAAGAAATGATAAAAGCAATAGGTAATGATTTAAGTTAGGAAATCATACTCTACACGTCTGAAATTGATAGTTAGGATAGATGAACATAACGCATGACATAACAAAATAATTAATATTAGGTTGCTTTGTTTATTCAACAGGGGATATTACAAGTGTAGTAGCGTACGGGGTTGCCCAGCCCGGAAGCATGTGGAAAGAGCGTTAGACGATGCATCCGTATTAGTCGTAACCTACGAAGGCGATCACAGTCATCCGCAACACGTTACAGACGCTACTGTTGCCGCTGCACTCGTCCTCGAATCCTCTTAAGTCCTACCCACCCACCCCATTTTTAAAAAAAATGATCGTTTGAAACTCGGTACCATCTGATAGTGCTCGGTGGAGACGTTGGTATCGGGATAAGAGTGATAAGTCAAGAAAAGGTCCCACAAGAAGAGGTGGAGTAAATGAATGATGAAAACCGTCCAAAAAAGATAAGGGAGGGGGGACAGAAACAAGTGGGAGGATGAGGAAGATCTCATCACGGAATTGTGGTTTTAACGTTTAGTCAACGGGTCAACGATAGAAGGAAGGAAAGTCCAAGCCAACTTCTTTATGAAGATTGAAATATTGAATTAATTAATTAATTAATTTAGTGGTATTATTATTATTATTATTATAAAATTAGTGGTGGTGGGTATACGTCACCTACCTAATGTAATGCCTAACATTTAAAAATTGAAAGCTCACCTTTATTTTATTTATCTTTAAAATTAAAATTTAAAGTCAAAGTTGGCATTTTGTTATTGTTGGGTTATCTTTGGATGTGGAAATGTTAAAGAATGAACGAGATGGTTGAGAGATGTACGATTGTATGTAATCCGTGATAGAAAAAAGTAAAATGGTAGGGGAGTCTCTGGAGATATGTATGGTGGATTTGGTGGGACTTCATTTGCTTTAAACAAACCTATTGTCTTTGCTAACCTCCCTCGCTCTTTTTGAGATTATTGTTCTTTCAAATTTGTAAAATTTAGTCAAATTGCTTACTGCAATGTCTTTTTTTTTTTTTTTCTTATAAGCGCATTCGATATCCCATTTTTTTGTGTCTCATCCCCAGTTTTCCCAAAGCATTTCGTATGGTCAATTTGATAGGGGTAACTAACTTACAAAAGTGAGATCGAGATTCTCAAATCTTGTAACTTTCTTACTTGTGCTTTATTTTTACCTTCCTATTATAATTAACGGTAATCTCCTGCAAAATAGTGCAAAAACACTTTCGAATGAGATTAATAACACACCGGTAAACTAAATATTCAAACTCAAATTAAAGTCATATAATTCACGGGAAACATTCTCGACAAGGTAGATATACTTTATTTTTATTTTTTGGCAACCGTAAAGATAAATTACAACAAAGCTAATTGAGCCACATTATGTGCTCGCTTATTAAGCCTACGCGGAATAAAACTAATACTTCTCAACCAGCGACCATATATCCGCAATAATTCCCCGAGCTTGATGATGCATTCCAGACAGTCCCGCAACCTGAAGTATGACCTGCAGACAATCTGACAAAATACCAAGATGAAGAATCCCCCCACTTACCGCCCATTTCATGACCTCCAATAAACCTCTCGCCTTCGCTTGCATTGCAGACTCTGCCAAAATAAAATACCACTCTTCCGTCCTGACCACCCCTTGACTATCATACAAAACCCATCCCACAGAAGCTACATGTTTTGATCGCCAAGCCGCATCCACCTTTACCCGAAAGGAGCCCTCATGGTGCTGCTTTCCAACAAGAAAGAAAGGAGCAGAACCTCGAATATCGTGAATATCCGAACCATTGCCATGTCGTTCCATAGCATCTCTGTTATGTCCCTGCATACCAATCCTTTCCTTTTTCCAGTCCAAAGCCTTTTGAATTACTCCTACCGAAGCTCGGATATGATTATAAAAAACTGTCGGAGAAAAAGGCTCATGTCGAAAAATGAGGTTATTCCTGGTAATCCAAATTTGCCAAATAATAGCCAAGAACATCACTAAGGCCTGAAACCCATCATCTTGCTTCCACAGGTACGTAATCCAATTGCCACTTTCGCTAAAAAATATTTTAAATTAAAAACCTCTAAATATATTCAACCAAATCCAAAGTCAAACGAAAATATAAGAGAAGGATCTACTACTTCAAAGTTCAAAATGAATGCATTCTTTTTTTAATTGAATAGAGTAAATAATTCAAGTAAATGAATGCATTCTTTTGAATGGAGTAAATAATTCAGGTGAATGATGAATCTAGAAGCTTGGCTGGGGATAAACAATCGTTCATTATATTCCAAGGATAATGTCTTTTATGTTTAATTCTTAAGTTCACTTCACCTTATTTTGTTTTTTTGGCTCAGTTCAACACAGGTCATGCATGCGTTATAAATCAAATTTAATTCAGATAGTTTCAGTCCAAAAGAGCAAGACTAATATATTATGAGTTACAAATAGATTGAATTTTAGTCATTGAAATGGTGGCGGACTCGCCTTCGCTCGGGAATAATGACGATAAAGGCTGGCTTGTCAGTAATAAGGAGGTGATTGAGCTTTCAAATGGGCTTTCAATAAGGACGGGAACCTTGTCGTTGAAGTTGTGGGTAGTCGAACTTTGAGATGTCTAGTGATGTTATAAGGGCATGGTTGCGTGTGGTCACAAGATGGAGTTCCGTGGTAACACCCTACCCAAACCTAGATTGGAAATGTTAGCCGTGGTAACTTGTCAGGTTATGTATTGATCTCACAGAACAACACGAGTCATTTCCAGTGCATTTTGTCCTCACTTATGTGCTTCCCGGGAGCCTGTTCAGGAGGTCACTCCATTCTAAGACTACTCTCGATTAAGCACACTTAACCGTGGAGAGTTCTTTGCATGAATAACTAAAAAAGAAATGCATTTTTGATGATATGAGTAGTACTTTTAATCCCTTAAACACTAGTCAGATTTTAAGTCTATCATTGAATTTTTTCAATGGGTTACCCATTTACCCCACCTGAATAACGTATTCGATTCAGAGGGGTATTACATTCGCTGTCCGAGGTTATACTTTAGATTGAACCATTGGTTAAATTTCGTATATTAATTTGTTTTGGATAGTTTTCTTATATAGCATTTGTTACCAAAGTAATATAAAAGAGTGATGAATTTTTCATGACGACCTCAGCAAATAAGATTAGTAGGTATTGTTACATGAGTTTGGTCGACTAAAATATTTCCTCCGAAAATAAAATTGAATAAGAGGGTTTATTCCTGGCGTACATGCGCAAGTTATGTTGATTAGTCTTGTGAATAAAGAAGCGTCTACAAAATGTCGTAGTCTCCACCATAAATTGAATAATGATGGACGTGCATAATGTCAAAATGTGGATTAAAAATAGCAAGTCAAAACAAGGAAGATGGAATTTCATTGTTGGTGGGACGTATTTCAAACAAACAACACTCATCTATGCCACAAGCCTACTACTACTACTTCATTCCACGATTCTCATTCGTCAAAGTGTCTAGACTTTTCTACCCATAATATATTTACAATTTTTCATTTAACACCCGCCCGAATATATGCTATAAATTAAAAATGAATCTTCGTTGTGACGATATTCGTCACAACTCACAAGTTTGTGATGGATCAAGTATAAGTGTCTAGACTTTTGTCCTATCTATCCCATATAAGGATATTACTTAACCTGTTGAAAGCTTACGACGGATATATACGTCACAAAAATGGGTCAAATATTAATTTACTTGTGTAGATAAAGCAAACATTTTATTATACATATAAATTTCATTTTTTTCTTATTTAACATATTTTACCCGTTTTAAGCTTCATACAGATATGCACGTTTTAAGAAAGACTAATCAATCAATATATATTTAAATTTGTATAATTAAATTTGTAATTACTTGTAGTTTAAGAAGAGAGTGGACTTTCGGCATGAATTGGACCATTTCTTTAGCGTGGCTTAGCTGTCTACTTTTGTTTACTTGTTCATTCTAACCCAACTTGTGCTTCTTGTTTACTGCCATGATCCGTGTATTTTGACTTTTTATGTTTATTTTTATTATTTTTGATTATTAATACAAGTATAATAAGGATATAAATTATATTTCTGAATATTGATTCAGTGGTTGCCAATATTCGGATCTCGCCAGCAACAAAGATTTTGCTATATATTTAAGTCTTTATTACTCAACGGCTATGTAAAAATATACTCAAAACAACAAAGGTATTATTTTTTTTTTGTTTCAACGAAGCGCGCACTTAGTCGCATTACAATAGGGGAGGGGGATTCGACAACAAAGGTATTATGAACATACCATTTTTTAAGATTGTCAAAAAGAAGCACTACCTTTTTTTAAAAATGCCGTAAAATTAAGTAAATTAAAATCGCTAATTCATTCGCCGCTATATTGCAAAGTCAATTTTCCGCTTATCTATTTCTTTATGACTTATTCGTTATCTTTCAACGTGTTTGGTATGAAGTAGTTAAACAATTCACCCATTTTGAACCGGAGATGGAAAAAAAATGAACATACTTAATCTATTTTTAATAAATAATTTATGCGAAGTCTCGTTATTCTTTTTAATAAATAAACAGTTTCTTGGAAAATAATTATTTAACACGACATAAGGAAAATAAAAATTACGAAGAACTTAATACACAATTTAAAATTCCTAAAGAAAAATAGAAAAAATAAATGAAAAATAGGAGACTTATGTAAGCTATGAGAGTCTTTGGTTCACCCAATATAGGTATGACATATGACTTATGAAATATTCCCTCCTACCCATAAATAATGCCCCATTGTCTATTTTCGTCTATTCAGCAAAGTGTCACATTGTCCATATTTAGTAACTTTTTTACTTGTTTTTTTACCATTCTACCCTTACCAAATTTCATTTATTACCCACCCACCCACCCATTACCCAATAACATAACACTCTCTCTCCAATCTACATACCCCTACCCTACCAAAATATTAAACAACTAATATCTCATAAATTTGGTACTTTCTTGAAATGGGACAATATTTGTAGGTATGAGGGAGTATGAGTTATGGGTATGTCATATGTGGTTGGAAAGAGCGAAACTCATACCATATGTTTTTGACGAAAATAGAGGTTTTATACCCGTAAGTAGACCTGTCAAATTGGTCAACCGGGCGGATTACGGGTCGGGTAGATACGGGTTCAGGTTTATTTCAGGTCGGATAAAATACGGGTCTAGTGAATACGGGTTTCAGGTCAGGTTCGGGTAAAAAAAACGTGTCAATCAACATCTTTTTCTTGCATTTTTTAAAACTTGTTTTATATCGTAATTCCTATCATTTAAACTTTTTCTCTCCTCTTACTCGTCTTACTCAACTTAAGTGTCACCATTCTCACCATCACAACCAACATCACCAACGCCATCGTCACCATCACCCTCACTAACTCGCTAAATACGACAATGAGACTCAAATAAGATAACAATGATGACGTGACATGTGATCTTAGGTGATGAGGTGACAATGTCAACGTGGAGCGCGACACAATTCGAGATAATACGGTGAAATGACGGTATGACACACATTTCGAGGTGATGATGTGACATGTAGTCCTAGGTGATGAAGTGGCAACGATGCTGTGGAATAAGGTGAAATTGACGGTCTGACACACATTTCGAGGTGGTGACGTGGCGTTTGGTCCATCGAAATGATGAGGTGACAATGCTAACGTGGAATGTAATTTAACGCACTACATTGAAAGTGACGACATGACACACACTTCGATGTGATGACGTGACATGTGGTACGAGGTGATGATGTGACAATGATGATGTTGAATGAGGTGAAAGTGACAGTGTGACACACATTTCGAGGTAATGACGTGACATGTGGTCTATCGAAATGATGAGGTGACAATGCTAGCGTGTAATGTAATTTGACGTATTACATTGAAAGTGACAACATGACACACAATTCGATGTGATGACGTGGCATGTGGTACGAGGTGATGAGTTGGCGGTGTTGACGTGTAATGCAATTCAACGTACTACGGTGAAAATGACGGTGTGACACAAACTTTGAGGTGATAACGTGACATACCGCATATATATACATATTTCTCCTCAAAATTTATAAGTAATCAATACCTATATGACATTGTATATTTTAAAAATGATATATTGTCTTGACCCAACGGTCAACCCGCTGCGGGTCGGGTTTTGACCCACGGATCAAAATGGGTTTAGTATTAATTTTGTGAACAAGCAATCTTTTTTTTTTTTCAGCAGTAAAATGGGAAAAAGACTAAACTACCGTCGCAGCTTTTGCAAGGTTGTGAGCAACCTTGTTAGAGCTACGAGAGATAAAACAAAAACTTAAACAATGAAAATACGGAAAAAAGCTGGAAATGCAGTCGAGACCATCCTTTGTGAAATGACTGTAGAGATCCTCCCCAACAATCTGGAAAAGGAGTTGAAGACAATCAGACGCGATACGGAAATGGTAGATCTTCTGTACCTTGGCCCATTGGAGAGCATCACAGATGACACGTGCTTCAACTTAAATAGCCGACTCAGCAGAAAAGGAAAAAGACTTCTTAAAGACTTCATTTCCATGATGATCATAAACAATCCAACCGCCCCCGCTATGAAGCGAGGGATACCAGCTAGCATCACATTTACAAGAGAAGAAAGAGCAAAGAGAATCCCCCTTGGTAATGAAGAAAGGTTCCCCATTACGAATTATTTGCCTAGAGTGATCATGGAAGAAAGAGTGATTAGGGAGAATACTAGAAGGAGTAAGATCAGTTTTATTATAAGCTTCAAAAGAGTTATATGCTAGATTCTTTTGAAGGATAAAGAAACCAGTGATGGAAAAAGGAACTTCTTGAAAAATGATTATGTTACGGAAGACCCAAATGCTCCAAAGGATAGAAAGGAACGTGATAATGTTGTAGACAGCATCCTCATTTTTATAAAAGTAGAAAATCCAATTGATGATCCAATCTGCAATAGGAATTGAGACGACACCTGAAATTCTAAAACCAAGATCCGAAGCAGCCCAAATACGTTTAGTCACCTCGCAGTCCCTAAAAAGACAGCAAAGACTTTCATCAACAGACGAATCCGAACAAAACACGCAACCTGGCACAATAGTGAAATTTCGTTTAACAAACTCTTCTTTAACAGGAAGAACTCCGGATAGGATTTTCCAAGTATTCGGATCAGGTAACGACGAAAGCTTTTTCTTGCAAAAAGAACGAGTACATAAGGATAACCTGCTCCTATCCTTATCAGAAGCAGCAGAGAACAAGAAAAGTTTAAGACCCCAAGCATAACCACTCTTAACAGAATAAATCCCTGAAGGAGTGTTATTCAAGATAATATAGTCAGAGACAGCAGTATCACATAAAGGTATAGCTAAAATATGACGAGCCCAGAAATCTTCAAAAAGGTCTTGTATAAAATCTATATTCCAAGTGAGGTTTGGAAGAATAAGATCTTTAATGGTAAGATCGGAAAAACCAAGAGGAACAGGAAACCCAAGACTAGTAATCCTGGAAGGTTTGCATCCATTAACCCACCGTGAATTCCAAACACTCAGATTAGAATTTATACTAGGCTTCCAACTAAAGTTCTGAAGAAAAAGATCAGCCCCAAAAGCAATGCTACGACAACCCGAAAAAGATCCAGTTAATGATTTAATTGAATCTTCACCAAAGGAAGAGTCCTTGAAGATTTTATTGAAAAATATACGGCTTAAAAGAGAATCCTTCCTTGTGATAATTTTCCAAGCAACTTTTCCAAGAAGAGCTTTGTTCAAAATATTAATATTCCTAAAGCCCACCTTCAGATTTGGGTAAACTAAGAAAATTATTGCTACACCAGTGAACAGGTCTTGATCCCTTAGTACCAGCCCACCAAAAATGTGAAATGAAAGAACTAATCTTTTTAGTCACACTTACCGGTATTTTGAACACCGATAGAATAAAAATGGAAAGGGAGGAAAATACCGAGTTGATCAGGGTCAGGCGTCCAGCAGGTGACAGAAAGATACCATTCTACGAGGAAAGCCGTTTTTTGACTTTTTCAATCATATCAGAGAAAATAAGCTTTCTTGAAAAACCAATATCAGTATGAATACCAAGATACTTGCCAATACCACAAGAATTTTGAATATCTAACTTTTGTAGACAATAAGAGGCAGAACGGAGGAAGGTACTTGAACTAAAAACAATATCTGATTTAGACGAATAACAAGTTGTCCTGAAGCAAGACAAAATTCGTCAAGAATACATTTGAGACGACCATAAGCATCATTTTTATCTTCCAGGAAGAAAATCGAATCGTCAGCAAAAAATAAGTGTGAAATAGGTTGAGCATGTCTACTTAAGGATATACCATGAAGTAGACCTTTCCGTTCTGCATCAAGGATATTAATAGACAAAATTTCCATACATAGGATAAAAAGAAAAGGTGACAGCGGGTCACCTTGACGCAACCCACAGGTAGGTTGAAATTGTCTTAGAGGAGAGCCATTGAGAAGGATCTCATAGGAAACAGATGTAGTACATTTCATAATAAGATTTATAAGAGAGGTAGGAAAGCCAAATAACGATAAGGTACACCGAAGAAAATCCCATTTAATACGATCAAAAGCCTTACTCATATCCGCTTTGAACGCAAACGACCATATTTACCTTTTTTGTGTTTGTTAATATTGTTTAGAAGTCCATGAGCAATCAGAATGTTATCAGAAATATGTCTACTAGAGACAAAAGCATTATGAAAATCCCCCACTAAATATCTCATAACTTTGACCAGACGATTCGTGATACACTTGGTAATGATCTTCATAATGACGTTGCAAAGACTAATAGGCCTATAGTCTTCAACATTTTCCGAGGAATCTTTCTTGGGAACAAGTGTAATAAAAGTTCGATTTAATTCCTTCAGAACTTTACCATTGTTGAGAGTCTCAAGCGCCGCATTAATGACATCATTTTTAACAGTATACCAACATTTTTGGAAAAAATCAGTCGGTATACCGCCCGGAGCTGGTGACTTAAGGGGATTAAATTGAAAGACAACATTCCTAACCTCATTGGCAGTAAAGATCTTGCTAAGAGAATCAAAATCATCAGCTTTAATTCGTAACGCTGGTTTAGAGAAGAGGAGACAGGAATCAAGTGTCAATAAGTCAGAGGGTAAAGGAGAGAACCGAGAGCAGAAATGCTCTCGAAAAATATTACCAACATTAGATGGTTTGAAATCCCATGAGCCATTTAAATCTTTGATTCCAAGAATAAAATTCTTCCCAACCCGTCCTTTGACCCAATTGAAGAAAAACTTAGTACACGTGTCCCCATCGACAATCCATTTTAGCTTTGCACGCTGTTTCCAATAGATAATAGCCGTACTATCATAATCCTTTATCTCGTTTTGTACTAAATTGTAGTCAGAATCATTAGACGAACAGATTGCCGTATCCATAGCATTAGAAATACGTTCATCAAACTCATCCCACTTTAGATTCCACTCGGATTTCTTAAAGCACCATTTCTTCAGAACAAAACGTATATGGGATAAACGTCGAGCAAGCCTGAAAGTATTACAACCCCGAACATAAATACACCAACTAGATTTAACCAAAGAAAGCCAATCTACATTCTCAAGACTCCAATCCTCAAGTTTATAAGGTTTAAAGGAATGGTTACAAGTAAGGTTAAAATCGAGTTCAATAGGAGCATGATCGGAGATTTAAATAGGAAAATGCTTAATTCCCACGTCAGGATGCACTTGGAACCAAGATGATGAGGCATAAGCTTTATCAAGACGTTCATAAACCTTATTAGAACCCAGACGTTGTTGCACCAAGTATATCGTGGGCCTTTAAAGGGGATATCCACTAACTCATGATATACTTTTTTTTTTGAGGGATGATATACTTGACTCCTCGTCTAGTCTAAGTTTAGAACGGATATTTTCGTTTTAAATGATAATTTACGACAAATTATATAAGGGGTGTTTATTTTATGAATGGGTATGGGTTAGAATCGGGAATTATACATGGGTGATATCGAGATAAAACTTAATACCTCATACGTTGTGTTTGTTTCAATTGTGACTGATATGGACTTAGAAATCAATCAAAAACTCAAAATACAATATTTTTAATAATATTTATAAAACTAGTAAATCAAGTAAACAAAATCTAATCAAATATATATAAAAAACAATATTTTGACAATATGTCATAATTATTTTTATCACTTTTGATTACTCTAATTTGGTACTTACAGAGTTAATGTGAGTTATGGGTTGCTCAACCCCTCCCTTAGGATGTACATGAGAAACTCATACCTTATGGATAGACCTATTAAAATCTGATCCGACCCGAAAACTAATTGTAACCCGACTCGTAAGTAACCCGTAAATAGCCCGATTTTTTCAACCTAAAGTACGAGTTATGCCCACTTCGGCACTTCATATACGGACTTGTCCAATGAACCATTCCACTCACCAACTATATGGGCGGAGTCAATAAGGATAGTTACAGATCTTTTTGACCAACAGGCCCATATTCTATAACTACACTTCTAAGGGGGTGTTTGGTTCAAACCTAAAAGGTATAAGGTATGGGTTTGTAAGAGGCAAATCCATACCACGTGTTTGTTTAGCAAATTCGAAGGTTTCATACCCATACCTCAAACCCACGAGGTATGGGTTTCTCATACCCAGGGAGGGGGTTGGTATGAGTTTGATACCCCGGGTATCAAACTACAATTATTAAAAATGTGCAAAATAAATATTAACACGTATTGTAAACGAAACATGTTATATAATTATTTGATAAAATCTTTATTTTCATAATTTTATATGATAAAATTATTATTTAAAGTATTAAATTTTACCTATTTCAACTTTAACTTAGTTTCAAGTTCATACCCCTTACAATTGAAACAAACACAAGGTATCGGATATGGAGTTCCAACCCTATACCACCCAGGTATGATTCCTGATTCCAAACCCATACCCATGCGCGAAACAAACGCCCCCTAAGAGTTCTAACATATTCAATGACCCAAATCTTTTAATCGGAATATTAACAAAAAATAACTAAATACGGAGTACAACTTTTTACAGGACAATCAGTCCAATAAGTCTCCCTTGTGATGGATATATTCGTCACGCGTTTACGACGGGTCGGATAGCTCCCCCTTGTGTAGATAGGACAAGTCTAGGGAAATCACAAAGGGTTTGTCTTTTCCTTCTTACATGGATAATATTTAACCCGTCCCTTCTTACATGGATAATATTTAACCCGTCGCAAACTTGTGACGGATATTTTCGTCATAAAGAGAATTTGTGCAATCGTATAGGATATGACGTGTAGTAGGACCTTCTCTTTCACGTTTCGTACTCTTACCGGTGAAAAAATAACAGTCAACATAGACTTGCTATAGTTGCTAGGTTAGCTTTATACAGATAATACAATACAATGAAAATGTTCATCTCGGAAGCTATTCAGTAAAACAGGATACTTTCAAGACCATGCTAATGCTATCACTCTTAAGTCTTAAGCATAATATCAAATGTCTTTCTATCCTAAATTCCTAATCGATCAAACAAATTAGTTAATGTACTACTCGTAATAAATGATAAACCCAACTAGCCAAGCTCGGAACGTGCTGTTGAGGTCACAAAAATCCGTTGCTACTTGCTAGGCTCCATTGCTCCAATGTCTTCTCAGGGTTCACTAACCTGCCTGCTTGAGATAAGCTTCTTTATACTTCTCACAAAAACGCAATCATTTGGAATCGAAGTAGGTTAACTTGTCTTTTGAAATCCGGATTCAGAATCATATTGTAAGACAGTCTAGGATGCTATGGCATTCCATGTTCAGGGCTCAATTCAGGCACATCCATCAAAACAGCTTCCTTGATTTCCTGCAACATTTTCAACACTTGCCACATATTAGGCCTATGTTCTGGAGTGGCCGCACTACAAGCTATAGCCACCTCGAGAAGCATAATCAGCCTATTCTCGTCCACACCGCCATCTTCAACTTCCCTAGCTGCCCTTACCCACTGTGCTATATCCTTTGGTGTTAAACCAGGGTGTTCAGAAGGTGGTTTCCCGGTCAAAAGCTCAAGTAATAATACTCCAAAGGCGTATACATCAGATTTGGGAGTAGCTTCAGAGTTTGAAACACGGGTCTCCGGTGCTTTATACCCAATTAGGGTTGGGTCATTTTCTACTAACGATGGATCAGTTAGAACGTTTAGGCAATAATCTGTTATACACGCCTCAAAATCAGAGCCCAGGAGAACATTAGTGGACTTGAGGTTGCCATGGACGAGTCTCCAAGCTTGATGAATGTAGGAGAGGCCTTGTGCTACATCTTCTGCTATTTTTAAGCATGACGTCCAGTGGAGAGGTTTTGTTCTCGCTGATTTACTACCTGCATTCAAATATATATCAACATTCTTGAATCTAGAAGAACAATACCGGATATATTACAAAGTACTTTATCAATAGAAATGTGGTGGCTAATAATAGAAAAGAATTTGTAACATATTCTATTTTATTAGCTAAAACTCTACAGAAAGAGGGCTTATGAAACTCTAACTTTCAAAAGGACTAATAAAAAATTTATGGTTAAAAGCTTCAGAAAATTCTGTCGAATCAGCGAATCTTCACCTAGCATTCTAACAATAATCAGAGAAGCAAACACTTACTAGCATGTGAACAAGATCGCCTACAGAAGCTATTATTTTCATTTTGCTTACAATTCAATTTGAAGTAAAAGTTTGCAAGAAACATGAAGATTCAATGGTTAACTTCATCGAACAAGCCACTTCTCGACAACTACAGACCTCGTATGTTTTTAAACTTATTTCTCTTAGCGAGCATAAACAAGAGCTCTGGGATTTAGGGGAAAATTTTGATCTTGCACTAACACTAATCTAATTACTAAAGTCGTAAAGCGGCACTAAAGCCTGTAGACTTGCTTAAACAGAGGAACTAATGTTTCTTGTTATTGCAGTATCAATTCTAGGATTTCTATTCAGCAGTTCTGCCCAGAAACGCTATTACTGGGGTTATGGGCTTATGGCTGCGCAATGTATATTTCCAGCTCAGGAAATTTACAGACTGATGGCAGCTGCATCTAATCTAAAAATTCCCAAGAATTGAATGTTCATAGTTACTAACAATGTCAGTACTTGAATGCAGTGTGGTTTGCAGTTTTGCATTGTTAGAATGGCTAAGGATAATGAAAAAAAGGTGAAAGTTTAAGGGAGCTGAAGTGGTTCAGATGTTATGATATTGGAGCACATTGGTGCACAAAGAGGAAAATATGTGCCCTGCCATGTTTTGCGTATGAGTCCCGGAAGGGAAGGAATACGAGAGTGTTCATGGATGGATCAGGAGGTGACTATTGACCAATTGGTGCATAGAAGCCACTACACTGTCCGCAGGAGGAGATGCTCTGATCTCCTGCTCAGGTTATCGTAGGTTACTGTTACTTTCGGGGTTCTGGAGTTCCCTGCTACTCCTTTTTGTAATGTATGACTTTGTATTAACTTCAGTGTTCTTACTACCACCTTTGCTTAAGCAGCTTTACTAACTTTACCTAACAAGCGATTTAGCCACAACAAAAATGAACACACTGTATCGTCGTATGCTCCTCTTTAACTTGACGGAAATTACTGCAATAGATTATGCAAAATAATTGTATACAGTAACTTCTTTATTATCTACAGATATCTTGTAGCTACACTCCTAGAGTCATACCCTGCTCTTTTCGGCTGAAATGAGCTGAATAGAATTAATTGGAGTAGGGCTTAATTAAACTAAATTGAGTGAAACTGAGGTGAACTGGGTTGAATTAAAAGTTAATTTTGTAAAGAGATTAACTGAAAATAATTGATTGAACGTAAATAAAACTTAACGGAATACAACAAAGAAAAACTGAAAGGAGCTGAAATTAGGCCAGAAAGAACAGAGCCTCAGTCTTATGGTATATTTTTAGATAGTAGAGCATGTCAAATAATGGATAACAATAGCAAACAGTTTGTCCTGTGGTACCAAGTTACAGGCAGTTCCCAATGTTTTATCACCTGCAAGATTCTCTTTGTTGATACTTCCAAAACCCTGATTACCAATTCTTTAATCTACTAATCACTCCCTATTCTACTTCTGTCAGTGATAATTTCGATATTTAATCACTAAATTAAGCGTAACCACTCGTCACTTGGCATAAATGAGATGCAGGGACTATAATTCTAACATGCTACTGATGCTAGTATAAAAATGCGTCCATTGTCCTAGAACTTTAGGTTACTGAGTACCACGAAATTGTAGTACACTATCGCGATTAGTGACCGTTGCAAAACCGACAAAGCAATTTACTACTGCTGAAACTGGGAAAGTGCTAGTGTCTTTACTAATCTGAGCGTCATACATCAAACCTAGACGGCCAGACCATGTAATGATGAACTGTGACGATCTATGATTCCTACATCAAGCCACACGATCTCTAAACCGATAAATTCAAACTTCAACAAGACAAACCACATATTGAATTTCGAAATGAAGCAAAAGAAAGAAAGATACCATGGATAAGAGAAAACAAGCTGCCATTAGGCTGATAATCATAAACCAAAAGCTTCTCATCTTTAGCTTGGAAAAAACACCTCAAAGGCACTAAATTAGGATGTCTAAGTGCACCTACTGATTCCATATGCCGTTGGAACACTTCTTCCCCAACCCCTCCCATCTTCCCTCCATCAATCCTCTTCACACATACTATCAAACTATTATCCACCACTGCCTTGTATGTCGTCGCTATCGTCCCTCTCCCTAACAACTCTGCTGACGCTCTCATCAGCTGCTCCACTGTATACACTGGCGTCTCCCCTCCGCAGAACACCAAATTTCCCGTCTTCTCCACCTCTTTGACTGTTGTCATCTGTTCAAATAGCGGAGCCACAATTTAAAGTTAAGAATAATATAAAAAGATCTGGGAAAGCCGAATTATTAGTTCAACATGTACCACGTAATTTAACGCTCTTCTTCATATATAGAGGATTTCACATTTGGGAGCGAGAAATTCAAGCTGGACAACCATTAATGTAAAAGGGTAAACTAGGAAAAAAATATACTCATAAAACTTGAACTGAAAACAAGATAGATTAAAATAGAATCTAGTCAAAATCTAGCAATCACAAAAGTTTAAGTAAAATATTCATATTTCTCAACAATGGCTGATTTGATATTACCTGTTGCTGCGCGCTTTTCACTTTCTCCTCCCTCTCCTCCTCCAACATCATCACTGCAGCCGCATTTATCGCCGCCGAATAATCCGACTCCATCGTCCCCGCCACATCATCGACTCTCCTCCCCTTCTTAACCGCCATTGCAAAACAAATACCCGAACCTATCAGCACAATCACTCCAGTAACAAACCCCAGCACCAACGCCGCCTTATTCACGTGCCTTTTCTCGATGCCGTGTGACTGCCGAACGACCGGCGTCGACAACGGCGGCGGCGCCTGGTCCTGGACCAGAGGACCAGGCGATCCTGCCGGGGCATCGAAGAAAGGCATCCCTGGCCTACACTCTCGACGAACAAGTCGTCCACATAATCCTCGGTTATGTGAAAAGCTTGAGGGATTAAAACGGGACAATGTCGGTGTCACGGGTATCGGACCACTTAGATTATTACTAGATACATTGAATACCAACAATGTAGTTTGATTAAAAACCGGTATCGTTCCTGTAAACTTGTTGAACTCGACCCGGAAACAATACAAGCGATCCAAATCCACCAACCAGGTCGGCAATGCATCAGTTAGGTTATTACGTGATAAATCAATGGTTCTAATCCTGTGAAGCGTCTTAATCGACGGCGGAAACCTTCCTGTAAAGTAGTTATACTCAAGGTATAGTCCTTTCAGATTGTAAAGCGCAGAGAGGTCAGGAACTGGCCCATTGAGCGAGTCGTTTTTCAGACTCAGCACCCTGAGCTGGTCTAACCGAGAAAGCGAGTCTGATACAAAAATGCCACCGAGGTTTTGGGCTTCGACGACGAAACGAACAACTCTGTTGTTGAGGCATTGAACGCCTGGCCATTGGCAATGAGAAGTATTGGTGTTGAAGTGCAGTAGTTTGTTGTTGTTGATATCAGCTTTTTGTTGGAAATGTAGGATTGCTTCACCATCATTTGAAGGTTTTGCAGCATGAGTAGAGTGTGATAATATTAATAGTGTTATAAGAAAAATAAAGATAATGTAGTATTGCATATTTTTTTGGTTGGTTAATAAGGTAATGGAAGAAGAGAGTGTAATAATGAAGTGATGAAGGCCTAAATGGAGATATGAGATACTCAGAGTGAACAAGAGCACATATTCTTCCTTGTATAAGAGAACAAATTATCCGTCTTAAGCTTAAAATAGATCAATATGTTAAATAAGTCAAAATTAAATGTCTTGAGAATACAAAATATTTGTTATATTCATATAAGTAAGATTTTATTTGAGACGTTTCAATAATCGAACGGATATATCCATCTTAAAACAGACTAACGAAAAAAGTGGGGTTGAGGTGGCAGAAGCGTCACGTGGTGGAGGTGGAAAAGAGAGCTCTGAAAACAGAGATTGGAGTGATGTTGGTGTTGGTACGTACGTGACTAAATTTGATAATAGTAATGGTAATAAAAGCTCGTCTGTATTATTTATGGATTGGTCTCTAGATTATGACAATAGCTGTCTCGCTGGATTGCCAGATATTCCAACCTCAATTATATGGGCTTACATTTCTGTAAAGTTTTAGTGGATTTGTCACGGATTCTTTTTTCTTATTTTGGAGGTTGCCATGTTTTAGCGATTTATGGAATGTCTTATTGCTTAATATCTCATCATCTTCATAATCAAGTTCTTAATTAGCGAGGGCTGGAACGCTAGACTTAGAGCGGTGTGAGCCGAGTAATTATGTAAATGCATTCGCTAGGTAATGCATGAGTTAGGGGTGTCTATTAGAGCGACAATTGCGAATTTGCGAAGATCAAATTTTCGGAAAATTCAAATTTAAAGACTGGATCGGTTGACAATCATTCTGAATCAGGCTAAATTGGTTTATAGGTTTAGATTACTGTTTCTTAACTAAAAATTGTTTTTCTAAGCTGCATTGACCTAGAACGAACACTACTACAAATATGGCTAAGAACAACGGTTAAAAACCGTTGTAGTAAATAAAGCGGAAGTTGTCAAATGTCAAAGGGTCCGTTCCTATTACTTACAACAACGGTTAAAATTTTTATATAAACCGTTGTTGTAACATATGACAATGGTTAAAACCCGTTGTTGCTTAAGTCACACCGTTGTTAAACAAGTCCCTAAGTGTAAACAAATTTGGTGAAAAACTAATAACAACGGTTTCTTTACAAATAACTGTTGTTAATAATCTAAGTCATACGCGCCAGTATTAATTTTAGGATTTAAAAAATAAGAATATTTGTTAATTTGTATAACTAATTAGGAGTAGGATAATTAGTTATCATATTATAAGGAGTCCTAATAGGAGGACATCTCTTTGGAGTTGTATTTATGCTAGACTTTGTACGTGGAATAGTCATTCATTCACAAACAGATACAATGACCATCGGAGGAGATGTAAGTGGTAAAAATATCACAACTGAACAAATTCTGCCTTCATCACCACTCTATTTGCATCCGAGTGATAACCCGGCTCAGTCATTGACTCAAATCATCTTCAATGGCGAAAACTTTGAGTTATGGGTAGATGCATTTAAGAACGGTCTCGACGCCAAAAACAAACTAGAATTCGTCGAGGGTACCGTGAAGAAACCAGTGGTGGTGGAAGGACAATCAGAAAGTATTACAGTCGTGGCATGGAAGCAATGCAACGCTATGGTCAAGGCATGGTTGCGTAATTCTATTGATCCAAAACTCCATCCGACTCTTGCTTTCTCGGGTACTGTGAGTGAAATTTGGGTCGGATTAACAACCCGATATTCGTGTGGTAATGCACCTAGGATTCACCAATTAAAAAGTGATCTTGTTGCGTGCAAACAAACCAAAACTCAAACTGTTGTGGAGTATTATACTCAATTGAAAACAATTTGGGACGCACTCGACAATTATAGTAAAGTTCCACAGTGTACTTGCGAAGCGGCGCTGGCCATTTTCAAAGAGCGGGAAGAAGAACATGTTCACCAATTTTTGATGGGCCTTGATAGTGGATTGTATGGACACATACGATCTACCCTATTAATGGAGGACGAAATTGCATCCTTGAACAAAGTTTATGCCGTGGTTTTGAGAGAAGAGCGACACAAGGCAGTGACCAAGATGCAAGAAGACGCACCAGAGGCGGCCATGGCAGTACAAACAGGAGGTTCCAGTCGTGGCAAGGGAAAAGAAACAACCAACGACAGAGACACTCCTGCAATACAGTGCACCTACTGCTGGAAATTTTGGCATACCGAAGAGAATTGCTGGGATAAGCCGAGAAATCCAGGCCGTGGCAGAGGGCGTGGCCGCCGTGGGCGTGGTGGCAGAGGTCGCGGAACTCACGAGAAAGCAAATGCAGCAAGTACAAAGGAAGGAAAAAATCAGAAATTCGATTTCACTTATGCAGAAATTGTTCAATTAAAGGGCTTATTGAGTACTAAAACTGAAGGTACCAAAAATGATGCGTCAGGTAATAAAAACACTCCTCTTGTTATGTGGTTACTTGATAGCGGAGCTTCACATCATATGACCGGAAGGAGAGAATTACTAGATGGAATTTGGAAGGGCAAACGATCCACCGTAGGCTTACCAAATGGATCGTACGTAGAAGCAAATGAACATGGCAGTGTGATTTTGAATGAGAATTTCGTTCTCAAGGATGTTCTTTACGTCCCCTCTTTAACTTATGATTTAATTTCAATAAAACAGTTGATTACGGAAAACAATTGTGTAGTGACCTTTTACGAGGATGAAGATTGGGAAGGGTGTACATAGTGACGGTGTCTATTATTTCAAGGACGAGCGTGATCATACGGTTGCAAGGACGAATACAAGTGTTGATACACGGTTATGCCACAAAAGGCTCGGGCATCCGCCATCTAGTATTTTACCTCTTTTCTCAAGTTTAGTCGGTTTTAATTTGTCTAAGTTGGTATGGTTTTCCGGTGGCTTTGGTTTTTGTCCAAGGTCGCGCCGTAAAAGGAGGCTGATGGACATTTACTGGGTCATTGTGATCTGTATCGAACGAAGAAAATAGGTCAATAGAATTGTCCATCCATGTCATTATATATATCTCAAGGCCATTCGAGGAGAGGTGACTGGAAATGCGTGGCCACGCTCGGATGTGATCTATAGTAGATTATCCGGTCAGACAGTCATTCTCCAGATCGAGGAAACCACTTTATGATATGATCACGTGCAAGAACGACCTGAAAGACCTCTTGCATTGAGTGGGAGATAATATTGGACAAGAGAATTGGTAGCGCACACTTGTGTCGGACAAGTGGGAGATTGTTGGAGTACTGTCCTCCACAATAATGCTTCTACATAATAAATCTCGTACAAGGAATATGAGGGATTTATATTTTATATGTTTGTCAGCTGGTCAACGTTAATCGGTAATGATTGGCTGACTAGAGTTTGACATTACTGTCGTATGACGGCGGTGACCAGTTGATCCCTTTAGGTCACACCTATAGGATGATGCCCAAATGGAAAACTTAATTATTTGTATAAGATACAAGTTAATTAATTCCTTGTTTAGGTTGACTTTTATTAGTCAAGTGAATTTAATGTTTGATGAAGAGTAAAGTACTCAGGCCATAGGATTTTATTATTCGGTTATATGATAATTGAATAATAAATGTAATACGATCTTTAGTAATTAATAGTTAATTTACTAAATATATACGTAGTTTGTATTATTTATGAGGTGGAGGTAATTAGCAAATTAATGTTACAAGAAGTTGTAAAATTAGCCAAACGGGTTTTATAAGACTCATTTTATGTTGAAAGTGATAAAATGACACTTAAATGTTAAGTGTATTTTATTTAATACTTTGTATTATTTAAGTGTTAAATAATCAGATAAATATTTTTATTATATAAGATAATAAAGTAAACGACTTATAAGCATTTGAAGGACAAATATCGAAAGACGAAATAAGACCCGGAATACTGTATGTAAACCGAGAATATGGAGATAATGTGACCATAATAGGTCTTTGTCTTCCACTCATGTTTATGAGTATTATAAGCTCATTTGTTTACATTTGATGGCCTATAAATAGGCTACTATTCCACTTGTTCTAAGTGGAAAAATCTAGAGAATCAAAATCCTCAAAATACATACTTGTTGTTAAACCATTTAAGAGGAAAAAGAGAAGACTTAAGATCTTCATCTTCAACCTCTAAAATTGATTAAAATTTGATCAATCTTCATCAAAATAAGTTCACAAAAATTAATATATTTCTTATATTATCAAAGTAATAATATTTGTAATATAAAAAAAACAAGGTTTACACTAAACTATATCTAGTTAATATACTTAGTGTTTTTGGGCTAGTTGATGCGTGCCTATTTTATGATGTTTTACATCTATTTTTACACGCATTTTGTCGCTCATTTACTATGTTTTAGCATTTATTTCCCAACAATTGTCTACTTTCGTATTTTTATGCTCTTTTGCAGATTTATGCGGAAAAGGGGCGATTTTGTACCAAATTTATTCCCTCGGGACTTTTCATGATTAAGGACAAGAAGGAACGAAGCCTAGCGCACATTTCAAGGCCTAAAGATAGCTTTAACAAGCAAAGAATCGATCCACGACATTGCAGCCTGTTTCAAATGGCTATATCTCGAGTTCTAGAGCTGATAATGGAGTGATTCCAGTTGGAGGTGAAAGCTTATCCTCTTAGCTTTCCAACGCCGCAAGAATCGCTTGATTACGATAAGTAACGAAGAAATGGTAGCGGTTTTAAGATCGACGCGCGCTGCAGTCCAGACAATTGGGTCGACTGACCTACTAACTGGGTCGACCGACCACAGCACAGACCCAGAAGTTTCCGCGAAGCCCATTGAAGTGTTTAGGTCATTGGGAAACTCTTTATTTCCGCCTATTTAAGCCAAATTTCGTGATTAGGGTTAAGCATTGAGATTTCCATCAAGTTTTCTACCTAGTTTTCTATCATAGAGTTACATCTAGTTTTAGTTTTAATCTTTCCATAATCATCAAACACTTTTCTTTAGTTTTATATATTATTCATCATCAATCTTTCAACATTAATCAATAAAGCTTGTTCTTTTCCGCCTTAATCCTTATTTCCGGTAATTTCTTTCTTATTTTCTGTTTTATTATTGTTAGTTTATAATTATTGCATACGGTTAAAATAGAATCCCAAACCTTTATTATTATTGCATGTTTAGATTGATGTTCTTTATAATCTCCATGTTTATTCCTATTTTTATTATTGTTTCAATAGTTATGAGTAGCTAATTTCATATGTTAGGATGTAGGGAGTAAATATGCATAGGTAGTATAATTCCCGAATCAACATGTCGCAGGCAGGAGGTCGACCGACCACCATTATAGGTCGGTCGACCGACTCGTGTTTAAATTCTGTTCCGCTTTAATTTGTAGACTATAATAACCTACAATGAGACCAAAAGGAGACTTGTAGGATGTTAGTAATGACCTACCCAAGATTGAGAGATATGGGAAGGGCATTGGTTTACACCTTAAGACGGATAGGTTACTTAAGACTGAAAGGTTTGTGACCTAGAATTTAGGAATCACCTTTATTGTTGACACCCAATAATTGTGAGACCTAGGAACTAATAGCATAGGCCGACAGGAGCTATTAGGTAGCATAGACCTAAAGGATATGTTACACCCCTTACGCGACTGCGATACATGTTGACTTATGATTTATATTATCTTAGCTGTTTATTACCCAAACATCCTAGCATCTCTTTTATTATATTTTTATTCTCATCTTTATTTACTTGTTTTACCTTATTCTTAGATTTAGTAACAACCAATCAAAACACCCCTCTTTTTATTATTACTTAATAGATTAAAAATTAGCAAACATAATTAACCTTGTCTCTCTGTGGTTCGACCCTTACTATCACTATCTATAGTTTTAGTTTGGTTTATAAATATTATCTTTGACACCCACAACGACGGGTATCACTAGTCTTGGGTGCAACCAAAGGAGGTCACCTATTTTGGTGACTTGGGTTATGGAGGATCATCCTACACTATTATAGCTCAAGAACTACAAAGGTAGGAGACATTTGTAGTGCCAAAAATGCCATCTTACCAATGTAAGAAAATTTCTTCTTATTAATTTTTGCATGCATGTATTATTTAGACCACCTTATGAAATTAGCTTGTAATTTTAATATCATTAGAGAGTATAATGAGGTCTAAATTCCTAACAAGTGGTATCAGAGCATTGTTACATACATGCATGTTGTCTTAAGACGATTTTATGAGTTTATGAGATAAATTAGTAAAGTTGATATTTTGATGTTAAAATTAGTTTTATCAAAAAATATGGTCTTGCATGTATATAATCTGGTCATATTGTTATATGGGTCGAAAATTTAGTTTATGTAAAAATTTATGACTTATTTTTACTTAATATGGCATAAAATTGGAAGAACATGCATTAAAATTGATTAAGAGTTACTTTAATTAAGTTGCATGTTAATTTTATGTATGTTTATTTGGAAATAACCACATGCATGTTCTATTTGTGTTACATAGAAATTTTTAAGTTAATGTGATTAATTTATATAGTTTATTGATTTTTATTCGATAAAAATTGGTAAATAATGGTTATTTTAAAATAAATAAATATTTTATTTTTGGGGCACGAAATTTTTTTTTTAAGCTCCTGGAAATATTATAAAATGTCCAACATTTTATTTTTAAATTTATTTTAATTTTTATGATTTAATTTGGAATTAAATCGTAAAATTGCATTTTACCGACAAATATTGTGATATATGTTTGAATCAATTTCATAACCATTTTTTATTTCCACATGCATGGCATATTGGTACAATACCATAATGTATAAAATTTTGAAATTTTATTTTCCATAATTTTTATTAATTTAATGGATTGTTTTCATAATAATCATGAATTATTATGTTATTTTTATAATAAAATGTATTTTAAACCCATATAATGTTAAATTAATTAGTGTGACTAATCATTTTGAGGTTGGACCAGATTATAATGAGAGATCCATCTTAAAATTGTTTTAAGAATTGATTAGGAATTTTTAATGGTTAAAAATCCCGCTTAACAAGCTCGCATGATCGTTGTTGGTAAGTTGGACGATTTGGCATATCATATTTATTACAATGCATTTTATTATTCATATGGATGAATGTATTTAAATTAATGTAATTTTACCTTATATGGCCATAGGTAGAAATTGGTATTATCCGCAATGTATGGGAATACCGGTTTAATTTGTAATTTATTGCGATTTCGTATCGCTAATTTGTAATTAATTAATAGTTTTATTTTAGTTACAATTTGTATAATAGGATATTGCCATGTAATTTTATTTCTAGTAGTATTATTGATTTTGTAAAAGACGGAGTTTCCTAAAAGACGGCGTTATTTAAGGAAAGGAGTTCCGAAATCCAAAGAAGGAGGCCATTTCATTGAAGACCCTAGGGACCAAGGAGTTGGTTTCCGAAGTGTAATAGAATAGTTAATTAGATTACCTAGGTGGTCATATAAGGATTTTATTTGTTGCTTATCTTCATGCCAAATTGTCATTACATGTTTTTTATTTATTTTCCGGTGTTATCGATTCAATTGTCTACCATTCACCAATTTTGTTCACTTAAAAGTGATAGACAATTAAATTGATAAGATCTCTCACTTTTAAAATTGAGATAAAGCCTTACCAAATATTAACACCTATGAATCCCTTCTTCATTAGAGGTAGGCTCGGCTCACCGGGGTACTCTCTTTTTACGTTGGGTAAGTAGGGTAATAAAAGCTATTACACGTGAAAATTGGTTGGACTCAACGGGATTAATGTGGGATGAATCGGCCTCACCGTGCCCATGATTAGTTCCGGGGCTAACAGATAGTTTTTTGAGAAAATCTGTCAACCAAGAGTTCTAATGGTAGAATCAGTCAAATTGTTGACTCACCAAATTTATATAAATAAGGGATGAATCGGCTCACCGTGCCCGTGTTCATATAAAGATGGGTCTTGGAATCGTTTATATAATTCAGTGGGAGATCATTATATAAATGCCTATTTATTGAAACTTGTTAAAGTAATTTTTCAAGTATTTATTTACGATGAATGTTAAATTTCCCACTTATTCCGTTTATTATTTTATATCGCGCAATGACTATATATTCAACTCGCTCCTCCTTTTATAGAATCGATAATCCGTTATACATGAAAAATAGTTTTCTAAGAGTATACGGTAACTTGTTTAATCGATTATTCATCTTTTCTCCGATTTACCACCATAGCTAATTAGAAAAATGCATTTACATTTGATCCTCATATTGTCTGTTGTAAAGATCTCTTATGAAGAGGATAAACTGAATTTTGCTTAAATCAAAAGTGTTTCGATTTTACAATATCATTTTATTTACAAAAATATTACTACAATCTTATTGCTCGTGAGATAAATGGTTATACATACTTAAATTGTTTAAGTACTTATTAAATTCGTTGGGAACTGATTCGTAATATGATTTGCAATCGAAATCATGATTAACCAATGACCACATTCACTTTATTAAGTTTCTTAGAAGTGAGTGGGAGCTCTAAGAGGGATGTATATATATCTTAATAGTTAAGATTATGACGAGGTTCAAAAGAGAATTTGGTTTAAGGCAAAGGTTAATAAGGATAAGCTATTGTGAATAGCAACACCAAACCATAGTGCAAGGCCAACCCTAACCAAATTTGTTGATATTTTAATTGAAATATTACATTAATAGAAAAATACCCCTAATTTTTGAATAAGAAAGTTAGGTGTGTGACACCTAAAAGGTTCGTTCTTTTCTAGATATCTATATGATTGACATTAGTTATACTTCTACCACTTCATCAATATTTGATATCGATAGTGGTTATAATAATTGTTATTGGTTCATGAGATGATAGTCGTGTGACGATTAGCTTTTAACTAATGTTAACTATCTCGTAGGAAATGGAACTAGAGTAGTTGTCATTCCATTATGAGGCTTATAAGTGTTATAAATATGTACTTAATCTAGTTTTTTGGTTTAGAATTGTGCTTTAATAAAAGTTTTATGTAAGACACATAAGGTTTTACTTATATGATATAAACAAATGTTGTACCCAAATTTGCCATGATTTGATCTATGGCTATGCCAATCAAAATATTGGTTATTTTTCACCTAAACTAGATAAATTTATATATATCATATAGCATATAAAAGGTTCATAATTTTTTTTTGGTGACCCCGATCTAATCTTAGTTCTGAATTGAAATTGCATTCATGGACTAGTGTAAACTAAGTCTTCGTGAATCATTTGATTGTGAATCTCATGAGATCAAAGAGTTTTTATTGTAAATATGATTACCAGTAAGACTATAAGATCAAAGTTTCACGATCCGATCGTGGAAAGTATAACTAAGTGATGATTTTTGTTTGTTACCAAAAGTAATGTGATACAGTATCACAAGTTAAAATCTTTCCGTAACACACATTATTCGATAAGGTGTGGTTGGAAAGAGATAATATAGAACTTATACGATATGTTTTTTTTTTATCTTAGTCAAGTTTTATTGAGCCACTTGATTTTATAATTGGGGTCTTTCTATTTTGTCTACTAATTTCTTTTTCCCACTAAGTCAAAGTACCTTTTTAAACAACCATATTCACTCCGTATTAGATATGGAAAGGTATAGTACCTAATTTGTAAGTTGTCCGAATAAAAACATGTGGTCAATTATCCTACAAGTTCATGAGAATAAAGTGTTTGTGGCTCATGATGCTGTCTTTATAGAAAAGAGGACTATTTCTAAATGACAGAGTGGGAGAAAATATTAAAGAGCCACAAATGACACAAGAATTTTTTTTTCTTATTGTCAAATAGAGTGTATATTTGTTCGGAATATACGAGGTCGGGATAAAATCCATCACTCTTTAGAGATGAGTATATAAGTGTTACTTTTTTGAAAGTGATGAGAGATGATAAATCGTTATTTAAAAAATTATGATACCTCTTACTTACAAAGAGGTTGTTTAAAAGGTTGTTTCTAGTTTCAACTCTATGCAATGGCTATAGAAGTCATCTTAATCCGAATTAGAATTCAAGTGTAATTATCTGATAAATAACCTGGTATATTTACATGAAGAAGTTTGACCTCTTCAATGTAATTGACTTGAATAAAAAGATGTTTTCTAGGCTTACTCGGTGAAAAAAAGGTTTTGCACCAGTTTCAATGCTTCTATAAACTCGGATTATACTGGCAATTGTTGCATTTCATAATTGTCAATTTAATAGTAGGATATCAAAACCATCTTCCCGAATTTGATTCGTTCTAGAAGAAGAAGTGTGTTTGACACATTTAGAGGGTTTTTTTGTAGATCCTTACAATCTTAAGATTGTAGCAAACTTTTGAATAAATCTTAAGAGAGCATCATGGAGTTGGAATGATTAATAGATCGTATCATAAAAAATTTCTCAAAATGTTGAGGAATTATGTTTACACATGAAGTTTAGTGGGAGTATGGTGGTCTTATGAGTCTTTATATAGTCTGTATATAAATCATTTGGAATGATGGAAGACTTAGGAGAATATTAATACATCTTAATATATCCAGATTTATTAGATAAATCAAGGAGGGATATATGCGCTTTATTATGAGTCTTATGTAGGTGAGATTCTTGACAAGTTCAAACAAGTTGAACTCATTAGAATTGATTCTAATTGCTTCCGCTGTCAGATTAATTCTATACGCTATGATGTATTATTGTCTTAACAATTCATATACTTTGAGTATTTTGAGTTTTTATTAATCAAAGTTAAGTGAAGGTCATTTAATATCCAAATTAGTTATTATTTATTACTTGAGAAGAACTAAGTAAATAAAACTAAGTGTTTTGATATTTATAATTCATGTAAGGAGTTAGATAAATGTTTGTTGTTGTTTATGTAAAAGATACATTAAACACCATCCTTTAAAACATATAGGGATTGTTTGAAATCCCGTATTGGCTATGAGGAGTTGATCTGCTGGAAGAGTTTCAGGCAGTCATACATTGCGGATTTTACAACGGAAATTAAGTACTTCATAACATTCGATGTTGCGATACGAAGTAGCTTGGATTTGACAATAATGCAAGGACTAGTAGTAGCTCATGCAGTCGCATATCCTATCATGATATACTGTGAAAACAGTGGGAGCTATCTTCGAGGTAAGGGTGTCATAGTCTAGAGTTAAGTCTAGACATGTACTTAATTAAGTTACATGTGATTTCAGTTATGTGAAACAATGGGAAATATCAATTTTTGGTTTGATAAAATGAGGTGTCATTGATTTTAAACCAAGGTTTTGTTGAAGGCTAAACATGATAGTCATGTCGTTTCAATGTGATCGAAATAGGGCAATTGAATTGCTGCAGATTATATGATGTGTAATAATCTGATAGTGTATAAATTTTTACATATATGATAATATCATTTATCGTTTGAGTTTTTCCAACTCTTATATATTCAGGGCTAACTGGATATTAGTTATACTTTGTTTTTATCCAAATAGGTTGTAGTGACAATGTCGAACCCTATTAAGTGAACTGGATTAACATTGTATAGTGTCCCTAGTTACTTAATGAGGTGACGTCTCGGAGTGACTAGATTGTAAGGCGATAGATGACGAGTTCGACTGTCATATGACCATAGAGATGGTTGGTCGATTACATAGGCAGAATGTAGAGACATTTTGTCGGACAGTGACCATTTATAGAGTCCTTTATGTTGCCTGGTCGTGGCGAGGATTTCAATTATTCCTTCGAGTCAATTCTTTAGACTTGCGACTATTTGTCTAAGTTGGTATGGTTTTCCGGTGGCTTTGGTTTTTGTCCAAGGTCGCGCCGTAAAAGGAGGCTGATGGACATTTACTGGGTCATTGTGATCTGTATCGAACGAAGAAAATAGGTCAATAGAATTGTCCATCCATGTCATTATATATATCTCAAGGCCACTTGAGGAGAGGTGACTGGAAATGCGTGGCCACGCTCGGATGTGATCTATAGTAGATTATCCGGTCAGACAGTCATTCTCCAGATCGAGGAAACCACTTTATGATATGATCACGTGCAAGAACGACCTGAAAGACCTCTTGCATTGAGTGGGAGATAATATTGGACAAGAGAATTGGTAGCGCACACTTGTGTCGGACAAGTGGGAGATTGTTGGAGTAGTGTCCTCCACAATAATGCTTCTACATAATAAATCTCGTACAAGGAATATGAGGGATTTATATTTTATATGTTTGTCAGCTGGTCAACGTTAATCGGTAATGATTGACTGACTAGAGTTTGACATTACTGTCGTATGACGGCGGTGACCAGTTGATCCCTTTAGGTCACACCTATAGGATGATGCCCAAATGGAAAAATTAATTATTTGTATAAGATACAAGTTAATTAATTCCTTGTTTAGGTTGACTTTTATTAGTCAAGTGAATTTAATGTTTGATGAAGAGTAAAGTACTCAGGCCATAGGATTTTATTATTCGGTTATATGATAATTGAATAATAAATGTAATACGATATTTAGTAATTAATATTTAATTTACTAAATATATACGTAGTTTGTATTATTTATGAGGTGGAGGTAATTAGCAAATTAATGTTACAAGAAGTTGTAAAATTAGCCAAACGGGTTTTATAAGACTCATTTTATGTTGAAAGTGATAAAATGACACTTAAATGTTAAGTGTATTTTATTTAATACTTTGTATTATTTAAGTGTTAAATAATCAGATAAATATTTTTATTATATAAGATAATAAAATAAACGACTTATAAGCATTTGAAGGACAAATGTCGAAAGACGAAATAAGACCCGGAATACTGTATGTAAACCGAGAATATGGAGATATTGTGACCATAATAGGTCTTTGTCTTCCACTCATGTTTATGAGTATTATAAGCTCATTTGTTTACATTTGATGGCCTATAAATAGGCTACTATTCCACTTGTTCTAAGTGGAAAAATCTAGAGAATCAAAATCCTCAAAATACATACTTGTTGTTAAACCATTTAAGAGGAAAAAGAGAAGACTTAAGATCTTCATCTTCAACCTCTAAAATTGATTAAAATTTGATCAATCTTCATCAAAATAAGTTCACAAAAATTAATATATTTCTTATATTATCAAAGTAATAATATTTGTAATATAAAAAAAACAAGGTTTACACTAAACTATATCTAGTTAATATACTTAGTGTTTTTGGGCTAGTATTGGGTGCAACCAAAGGAGGTCACCTATTTTGGTGACTTGGGTTATGGAGGATCATCCTACACTATTATAGCTCAAGAACTACAAAGGTAGGAGACATTTGCAGTGCCAAAAATGCCATCTTACCAATGTAAGAAAATTTCTTCTTATTAATTTTTGCATGCATGTATTATTTAGACCACCTTATGAAATTAGCTTGTAATTTTAATATCATTAGAGAGTATAATGAGGTCTAAATTCCTAACACATACATGGGGAGAAGCCTAGTTATGAGAATATACGTGTCTTCGGGAGTGTATGCTATGCTCATAATAAGGAGAGACCCAAAGATAAATTTAAAGAGAGGGGAAGACGATGTGTATTCTTGGGATATCCACATAACAAGAAGGGTTGGAAAGTTCACGATCTGAAAACCAAGAAATTATTTACTTCACGAGATGTGGTATTCTATGAAAATGTCCATGCGTTCCCTGATGACGAGTTGCTACAAAAACGAGATACTTCTGTTCATATTCATGAACTTGTTTTCGTGGACGATAATTTCGATATCAATGGTGAAACCACTGTGATCAATACACATGGTGATACTACTTTAGAGTCTGGACAACCAGACATTGTGAATGAACACACACAGGTTCACGAAACAGAAACAGTCGACACAACCGTTGACACGACCGGAACAGAGGACGATATGGTCGAAACAGAGGCAGTGATGGGTCGTGGATAGAGATGGCAACGGGTAGGATCTGGACCAGATTCTATAGGATCCAGATCCAGATCCATTTTAAAATGTTGGATCCAGATCCTACCCTTATCCTTAGGGTCCGATATTTGTAGATCCATATCCTTATCCTAAGGATCCGGGTAAAATCCAGATCCGCCACCAAGTCACTACTATGCACTATTTCACTTTTATTTGTCAAATTGAGACGATGTTTTAGTCGAATCACCATCCATTAACTTCACCGGTTTTTCCGTAGTCCAAAAAAACCAATAAGAATCTTACAAAAGTGTTTAAAAGTCTTATAACAACTTATAAAAGTCTTACAAAAACAAAAAGAGTCGTACAAATTGTTCAAACAAACTAAATTAATATTCCATTCCTTGTTCCCACGATCTACCATTGAAAGGTCGAATCTTCTTGTACTAAACCATCTTCCATATCCTCCTCTAAAATTTCATCAACATCCTGTATAAAACAATGAAAAATGAACATATTATAAAAAACAGAAATGGAAACTCAAACAAAAACATTAATTGTCAGTTGTCATAATTAGTCAAGATGTTGATTGAGGAAGGAACATTATTACTTGAAAGATGAGTAATGACAGTAGCTTAATATCATTAGAACATTTAAATTTTAATTTCAGTTACGATTACTATCATATATTAATAATGACAGTAGCTTAATATTTTGTAGCCTAGCATGGCTGTTTCACCATCACTATTTTTTATCATGCAAACAGAAACTAAAGCTAATTCACAATTCCTCCCAGAAAAAAAATGAGCATTAAAATGAGAATTGAATTACCATCTCAATTATGTCGATCACATCTCCTTCAAGATCGGAATCTTCATTGATGGTTGAACAAACACTAGTACCTTCAAAATCACCTTGAAAAAACAGCATATAACAAATATCATAATCATATTAAAGAGTTCATTAATGAAATAAATGGGGTTGAAAGCATAAGATTTTATTTTACCTTCAAGACTTGGCATCTTTGTAATACCCCGTATTTTAGCCTCAGTCAACGGCAGTCAAACCGTGTTTTATACAAGTATTTCAAATGGAATGTTTATAAAGTATTCTACGTAAACTGTTATTATTTTATAAATCGTATTTCTACGATTATTTCGTATTTCATAATCATTTTATATTTGACGATTATTTCACAAAAAGACATTTCATTTCTATTTGTTTAATTTTGATTATATATTTATAATCAAATATATTTCCTATTCTATATTTATTTCTAATTAATTGTATTTTCCATTTTATATCTATTTCTCGTCTATACTTGTTTTATTATTTAAGTCGTAATTATATTTAAATCCTAATTTTTATATATTTTTATGTAAGTTAATTTTATAATTAAATTAATTAATATTTACTACTACAATAATTTAATTAGTATAACTGTTTATATGTCGTATTGATTTTAAGTTACGAGTCGGGAATGGAGTATAAGTCCTTGGAAACCGTGAGATCAAACCCTAATTTTAACCCACCCATCGATATAACCCATAAACCCGTCTTCCCTATACACCGACATAAGCTGCCCCATACAACTCTACATCCTAAAAACCCTATGTTCACTTCAGCAACCACGATAAGATTGAGAACAACGAGAGAGTGAGAGCAACCGTCACCGTCATCATCGTCTACCACCGTGGCCACCATGGTAAGCATTCGTTTATCGTTGTATTTGCTTTGTGACGGTCTTACTTATATGCTATTGTAATTCCTTTATTTATGACCCATGAGACTGAGACACGATCCAGACCGTGACTAGGGATGGCAGGGATGGTCGTGGGATGGTGTAACAGGTCAGAGAACCACTACGGGGGTGGTGGCAGAGGGAGATATAAACGTGTTTGGTGTGGTGCTGAGACGAGTGTAAGGCATAGTAGGGACCACGGCAAAACATGGGCATAGGGTGGTTGATATGGTCGGTCATGAGCGGTCCTATGTGGGTTACCCAAGTGGTGGTTGTTGGTTGTTTGTGTGGTGGTTGCCGGCGTAAAATAGGGGAAACTGTTTTTAGACATAGTTGTGAGCGGGTAGTTTGGGACGCGTGGTAGTGGCGTTGTGGTGGCTTCTGGTGGTCTTTAATGGGTGTAGGTTGTAGTTGGTAGTATGTAGTTGAGGATGGGTCCAGTGGTGGTAGTTGTCGGGGACCGGGCTGGTGGTGGTGGTGTCGGGAAGGGGCTGCGACAGACCTGTTATTTCGCGTATTCGAATGGTTGTTGCTGCCGCGGTTGTTTCAGGGGTAATCGAAGGCCCGTTTGGTTGAGTCAGGGTCAGTGGGTGGTGTCAGTAGGTACACCGTGGTACAGGGATTGTAATCACGGTGGTGTGGTGGTGGTTCGGGCGGTAGAAAAGGTGTCGAAGGGGCTGTGAAATAGGGTCAGGGGGGTTGCTGGTCGTGAACTGGCTGTTAGTTTAATGTTAGAGTTTTGCGCGTAGGTTAGTTGTACATATTATTAGTGGTTTGGTGGGATATTATTAGTATTACTTTAGTATTATATTATTTAAGTAGTTAATTTAAATAACTGATATATTATATTAATTTGCGTAATTGTATTAGTTAGTGATTACGTATATTATATTTGTTAGGTGACGATTTTGAGGTGGCATAATTCTGTTTACCTGATGGCTCGCTATTAGATTATATTGCTATCCAGGTAGGATACACCGACACCATACTCTATGATGTGTTATGAATGGATGTTGGATTGTGTGTATTGGATGCTGAGCATGATTTATATGAGAATGATATTGGTTGGTTTGAGTGTTGATTATTATTATTATTATTGGTATGAGCATTGCATTATTTAATAGCATGATTGATTAAGAGTTTTTGCATTCACGAGCATGGCATGTGCATTGGATACTGATTTGAGATGATGAGATATTATTGGGCCCAGGCTAGTTCTGCAGGACTAGACCTGGTGACCTCAGCTGTTATGCTGGTGTTCGGCGACGGCCGATTATAGTCTGCCGGGAGGTTCGGTATGGCTGGGTGTTACGGGTTTGAGATTGAGATTTGTGATGGAGATTGAGATTGAGCTCGAGCATATCATTGCATTTGCATATCATAATTGTTGCATTATAATTATTGTGTTACCCTACTCAACCGCGAGGTTGACAGTGTATTTGTGTACACCTACGATGATCCGGAATGGGGAGTAGATTCTACAGGTCAGAGACAGATGAGCTAGGAGCTGGGGCAGGAATGTGAGATGCATACTAAGGACCGACTTAGAATTATATCGCCTTTAGAGAAGTCATCAGTTGTATTTTCCTTCCGTTATGTAGTATCTGTAATAAACAAGTTTTAAATTTTATCAGTATTATATAAACTACGTTGGTTGTTTTACTTTGTTATTCACTACCTCGGACATTCCGAGATGGTAACAACTCTATTTATTTGAGAATGTCTTGCTAAAGGCTCTTAAATAAATGGGGGTGTTACAATCTTCCAATTTTGCAAACACATTAAAGCTTCAACGATGTTAGCATGTAGCCTAGAACGATGAGCACTAACTACCCTTCCTCCCATACTAAAAGTACTCTCCGAAGCAACACTAGAAATGGGAATAGCAAGAATGTCCTTGGCTATGGTTCGCAATGTAGGATACCTTACATCGCATTTCCACCAACCAAGGATGTCAAATGTCGAGTCCTCTTCAATTGTATCATCTTCCAAGTAATGATCCAATTCACCCTTTACATACACCTTCCTCTTTTTTGTTTTTTTCATTTTAGCATATCCATCTTCATCATCTTCAAGATGAGAGGATTGCATTCTTTTTCCATTTCCATAGGACATTTTATCTTGACTCTTACTCCCTTCACCTTTTTCGTGATACTCAACAACAAGATCATTCAACACCTTTCTCACCTTCTCCACTTCTTGTTCACTATTATTACCATAAAGCCTTTCAAAGTAGTATTCAACACAATCCATCTTGTTTCTTGGATCTAAGATGGAGGCGATGGCCAAAAGACCATTGATATGTTCACAATATTTATCAAACTTCTCAATCACATTTTCAGCCATGGATTTGACAATAGGAACATCATCTTTCAACCATTTCATCAAAGCAATCTTAATTTCACAAGCCTTGCGAAAAAACAAGTTTGAAGTAGGATAATTCCTCCCAGAAAATACTTTAGTAGTTATGTTAAATATTTCCAACTTCTCACAAACTATCTTAGCCATCTTCCGAAGGAATATCAAACTTCATCTTTCTTTCCAAACGTTTAAGCCTTACAAATACATCCTTATAAGGCAAAGCTGATTCCAACAAAGTTGAATTCCACCTTGTCTTACAATCAAGGACCAATCTTTTGGTGTTATTACTACCCAGAAATCGACACGACTCATCAACTTTTTCAATTCTTTTAGGAGTAGACATCCAAAATGAGACACAGTTTCTCACCTTTACTGTTCCCGATTCAATCTTATCCAATCCATCTTTGACAACCAAGTTTAAAATGTGGGCACTACACCTTAAGTGCAAGAAGCTACCTTTCAAGATAAGACATTTTTTCTCAAATTGTTTAAGAATAACTTTCATCATTGCATCATTGGTTATACAATTATCAACAACAACTGAAGAAATTTTACTCTCTAAACTATATTGAGACAAACAATCCATCAAAACCTTAGCAATAACACCTTTAGTGTGTGGACATGGTACAAAACAAAATCTTAAGGTTCAGTTTCTCAACACCCAATTTTGGTCAATGAAATGTGAAGTCACAGCCATATATCCTTTCTTTTGATTAGAAGCGGTCCACATATCGGTAGTAACTGCAACTCTACTATCATTAAACTCCAACAACCGTTTAAGTGAAACTTTTTCATCTTTATAAGTACTCAAAATATCAGCCCGTAAGGTGTTCCTAAAAATCATCTTGAATGAAGGATTAATACTCTTAATAAAGTCCTTAAAACCAAAGTGGTCAACCATCGATAAAGGGTACTCATGTATCACTATCATGTTAACCAACTTACTCCTAGACAACTCTTGTTCAAATTCAAATTTTTCTTTGATTTCCAAAATGGCAGTTCCATCATTTTCCATTTTAGTTCTTAACTTTGTTTGACCATTTTGCAATGGTCTCATTAGACATGTCTTTTCAGAATGCTTATGAAGGTGAGACACCCCATTACCACCATTATTAGAAAGCAATTTACCACACCTTTTGCATTTAGCCTTCTTAATACCATTCACAATCACTGGATCAAAGCAAAGCCAAACTTTTGAAGTAAGCTTTTTATTACCCAAATTTGGCCTTCTTTTAGACACACTGGATTTTGACCCTTTTTTACTTAAACCAGATTTTAACGCTCCTTTATCAGTACCGGTTTCATCATCCGAGACAACAACAAATCCCTCTTCGTCAGAATTATAAGCATCTAAGTCAGTTAAAGGGATACCTGAATTGATAGTAGAATCCTCAACACCCGCATTACCGTGAGAAACATCAACAAGTTGAAACTCAGATTGAGCAACAGCAGATTCATCCATTCTGAGCAATGAAAATAGAAAAGAATCAGAAACAGTTTTCCGATCTTACATTGAACGAAAATTAAATTAGAAACTCCCAGATATATACAAGACCAAGGTTTACGAAAATTAGATTATATTAGCATCTTACTCGCCAACAACCTGCTTTTATATTTGTTTATACTCTAACACACTCTACGTATAAGTAGAATACATCAGTAGCTAATGAAAATTATATGGCTTTAGATTAGAAACTCCCAGATATACACGAGTGTCATACACAAAGCCTTTCGAGCTCTAATTGCGACATACTCTCCAAACTTCTAGGTTTTTATGTCTACTTAGTACTTACCCTATGGTATTGTGGATAGATATTGAAAGTAAGAGAGAAAACGTACCAGGATGAACGATGAAGATGAACGAGGCTGTCGCACTTAGAAAATTAGGGTTTTTAATTTGGGGTTGGGAAATTAGGGTTGAATGTTTTAATTTGGGAAATAAGAATAGTCAGTAGAGAAGAGATTGGCATAACCGCATAACAATTCTTTCGTTATTTAGTTTGTAAGTAAAATTTGGCTTTGGCCCAATAGTCTAGTACTCACTCAAATAGAAACTAAAAGAGGGTCTGAGGGTAGGATATGGATCTCAGTGTTGGGATCCAGATCCGACCCTCAAATTCGTATCAGGATATGGACCGGATCCAGATCCTAAGGATCTGAAATAATGGGATCAATATCCTACCCTAGGGTATCGGGTCTGGCGGATCCGGGATCCGTTGCCATCTCTAGTCGTGGAGCATAGACCAAATTTGACCCATATTGGAAATATGATTATGTCTGCAAAACAGCAAAAATAATAGACCTCGAAAGCAAGTTCAATGCACACCTCAGCCAGTCGACATCCAAGAAGAAAGGTACTCGTTATCCAATGTGTAATTATGTCACTACCAATTGCTTTTCTAACAATCACATGTGTTGTTTGGCGAGAATCGATGCGATCAAAGAGCCTCACAATTACAGCGAGGCAGCACGGTCTAGTGAGTGGCAGAAAGCTATGTTAGCTGAATACGAAGCATTGGAGGCTAACGAGACTTGGAGAATAGTGGATCTACCTAAAGGCAAAAGGCCCATAGGATGTCGATGGGTTTATAAGGTAAATTATAAGGCGGACGGAACACTAGAGCGATATAAGGCAAGGTTAGTAGAACAAGGGTACACACAAATAGAAGGTGTCGATTACCATAAAACCTTTGCTCCAGTTGCGAAAATGACTAGTGTGAGATGTTTGCTTGCCGTGGCCGTTGCAAAAGGATGGTTGATAGAGCAACTCGATGTGAATAATGCCTTCTTACACGGAGATTTGGAAGAGGAAGTATACATGAAAATGCCACCCCGGTTTTAGCAAGGAAGGTTCGGTAAAGGTGTGCAAATTGATGAAATCCATATATGGATTAAAGCAAGCTTCGAGAAATTGGTTTGCTAAGTTATCCGATTCCTTGACGAGGTATGGCTTCATTCAATCTATGGCCGACTATTCCTTATTTACTTACAATAAAAATGGTGTATTTGTGGGTTTGCTTGTATATGTCGATGATATGATTATTGTAAGTAATAATGAAACGGCGAGCATCCGGCTAAAGTCCTTCCTAGATAAAAGTTTCGGTATTAAAGAGCTTGGTCGTCTTAAGTATTTTCTCGGGATTGAGGTAGCCACCGGAAGTAAAGGCTTGGTTTTGAGCCAACGAAAATATGCCTTAGAAATCATTGATGAGGCGGGTTTAAGTGACGCAAAACCAGTCGATACTCCAATACAACTGAACCATCACTTGGCATTAGCTGCTGGTTACATTTTGAAGGATCCCGTGAAATACCGAAGGATTGTTGGTCGGTTAATTTACCTCACTATCACGAGACCGGATTTGGTTTATGATGTTCATGTCTTATCACAATTCGTTCATGCTCCGAGGAAAGAGCATCTTGATGCCGCTCACCGAGTGCTCCGTTACCTTAAAAATAGTCCAAGGAGAGGGATAGTGATAAGTCGAAATTGTGATTTACAATTACGCGGCTATTGTGATTCAGACCATGCAGCATGTCCTTTGACAAGACGGTCCATAACCGGTTACTTCGTAGCTTTGGGAGAGTCACCTATTTCTTGGAGAGCACGGAAACAAACAACCGTGGCTAAGTCCACCGCAGAGGCGGAATATAGGGCAATGGTAGGGGTGACTAGTGAAGTGATATGGCTAAAGTTTTTTTTTAAATCTCTTGGTGTTAGTCATGACAAACCGATTAATTTGTTTTGTGACAATAAGGCGGCGTTGCACATCGCCAAGAATCTCGTGTTTCATGATCGTACAAAGCACATCGAAGTGGATTGTCATTTTATTCGTCATCATCTCATGAATAAAACAATTGGAACATCTCACGTACGAAGCAAAGAGCAAGTGGCAGATATCTTCACAAAGGCTCTTGGACGCGAGGCGTTTAACTATTTACAGTCCAAGTTGGGTATTGCACTGCCAAGTACTCCAACTTGAGGGGGAGTAAAGAATAAGAATATTTGTTAATTTTGTAATACTCCGTATTTTTATTTCGTTTTATTTCATATTAATTTTGATTATCTTGGATGTCGACGGGTTATAATAAAAATAGGTGTTTATAAGCGATATTAGATTGTTGAATGAGGCGTCTTAGGTGTAGTGTTTCGGGTCGTGTATGTGTGTATTTTAACAAAACCGAGTCATGGTCATATTATTTGGGCATTGGAGTGCGTGAGTTACTGATCCATACACGAAAAACCATGCTCATGGGCCTAGGGTTGCGTGCCAAACACAACCCACACACTAGCTTCATAAATCTGAAATCAGAATTCCAGATATACCATGACTGCCGCCCTATTTAAGCACCCAAATCAAACCCTATTCTAACCTAAACGACTCTCACACGCACACAACATCAATAGCCGCCACATCCGAGTTTTCAAAAGAAGGTCTGTCACGGTGGTCAGAGAGTCCTAGGGGTGGTCGTTGGCAAGGGCAAGGAGGTATGCTCACAGTGTTGCTTCATTCTTTTTCGTTTGCAGTCATGTTTTGAATCGAATTGTATCATGAACATGTGTTTATAGTTTCTGTTCTTAGCATACTTTTAATCTTGGATGTATAATAGTTGTTGTTGGATCCCATATGAGTCGTCGTTGGTCGTAGGTGACCGCCAGAGATGGTGGTGTAGTTGTAGTGTCAGAATATGTTAATCTTTTTTCCAGAATTCCGTTTTATGTATGAATGTTTTAATTGAATTCAAATCCTTATGTGTACGTGTCTGGCATGGGTGTTTGGGTTGTTTGAATGAGTGCAGTCAGGGGGAACATAGGGTGGTTTTTGTGGTGGCTATCGGTGTGTCATGGTGTTGATAAAGCAGGGTTTGAACAGGGGTGGTACTAACAGTGGGTCGTGGTTGTTTCTGAACAGTCTTTGAACTCGATCTTTTACGCTGAATCTCATTCCAGTTTTGTTTACAATCGCCTTAGATGTAATGGTAGATTATTAAAGGGTAGTATGAAGTCGGTGTTGGTGGTTTTTGTGGTGGTTCGTAGTGGTTGCAGGATGCTTTAAAGCGGGATTTGTTTTGCTACCAAAAACCGTAAAAACGAGTGCTGTGGTGGTGTGGCTGTTTCTGCACGTCTGTTTGGTGGCGTGTGTGGCTGATGATGGCCACTGACCTCCTCCCTGGGATCACCACCGCTCAGGGGCGAGCCTGGTGGTGCCAGTGGGGAGGCCAGGGGCTTCGGTGGGTGTTGGTAGTGGTGGTTGTCAAGGCTGTCGGCAGGTTATAAGTGCGGTCTGTTCGTGTGTCGTGTTTTCTTTTCGCGTGTTTCAAATTGGGTTTTGGTTGTGCGTAGTCATTAGTTTGATAATCATCTTCATTATTATTTATCATGGTTATTATTATTATTATTATTATTATTATTAGTATTGTTTTATTATTATTGCTTAAGTGTATAATTGTTTACTTATAATTTTTACTAAGGATATTCTTAAGAGTTGGTAATTCGGGTTAGTGATATTATTAGTAGTATTAATCATGTTTTAGTAATTTAGTCTAATTATTGTTGTGTAGCTATTCGTAATTATATTGTTGTGATATTGATTTGGGTGTTAGTCATTTAATTGATCATATGCTATTTTTAGTAAGTACTATATTTAGTAAGCCCTATGTTTTTGGTAAGTCTATATATAATAAGTTATAATTAGTATTTTATAATTGTATGTTATGGGCATGTTGTATGTGGATGTTTTCACAATGTGTTATAGGTATACCAGTTAGGAACATGATCACGTGATTTTAGTAGCATTGTTTGTATGAGCAGGAATTGATATGAATAATAATTTATAGGAACGGAATTCGAGGTGGAATACTTCTAGAGGGTGATTTCATTTGAAGACTTGCTATACAGGTAGGTTACACTGGTGTTTATGAGCATTGTACGTGATGAATGCAAGTATGAGTTCTGAGCATGATATTTATTTATTTTAGAGTTGCATTCATAAGCATGACACATGCATTGGTTACTGAGTAAGATATAGATCAGATATTGTTCTGATGTAAAGCCCAGGGTGGTTCTGCAGACCAGGCCTGGTGTCTTATCAGCTACTGAGCTGGTGTTCGGTGACGAACGATTATAGTCTGCCGGGAGGTTCGGTATGGCTTGATGCAAGGGTATGAGAATGAGATTTTGATTGAGCTTGAGCATGTCATAAGCATTTGCATATCATTATGCGTTGCATTATTTATTGTTGTGTTATCCTACTCAACCGCGAGGTTGACAGTGTATTCGTGTTCACCTACGATGATCCGGAATGGGGAGTAGATCTTTCAGGTCAGACACATGTGGACTAGGACTGGGCATGGAGGAAAGACATGGACTAGACCTACCTAGCTATAGATCACTTAGCTTCTTCATAGTTGAACACTTATTTATTTCAGTTGTTTTGGAAGTATTTTGGACTATGCCTTGTAATAGTTTTCAGCTTAATCATTTATATTTAAAGTACTGTGTTTCTTTCACTGTGAATATCTACTACCCTGGTTTATCCAGGATGGTAACGGTCCTATTTACTCTGGAAGTCCTAGTTCAGGCTCCTAGGTAAATGGGGGTGTTACAAAGTGGTATCAGAGCGAACGATCCTCAGGCCTAAACCAAATGAATAATAATGAACATAGGAAGAGTCTAAATAAAATGAACCCCAGGCT